>PVKA01029228.1:0-22669 GCA_004027165.1 Ctenomys sociabilis | reverse complement strand
CATCTCCTGCTCCAGGGGCGTGAAGTTCAGCTTGCTGTAAAAGAATCCACATAGGCACCTTAACAGTGCTTTTATTCTCTTACCTTCGCCCACAAACTGAAGAAACCAGGCCTCCTACCATCCCTCTTTTTGCTTTGTTTACATCAACTTCAAAGGAATTAACCACAAACAGTATTTCAAATGGGGGGTTTAATAACAAGCTGTAGTTTGAGTCCCTCTTTCTGGTAAAAATGTTCCCCAGACAGAAAACAAACCAATACTTACTCAACAACATATTTCAGGAAATCCATAGATTCCTAAGCAGCAAAAGACAATAACTACATTAGCTCTTGACATTACTTTTATTCAGAGCTATGTATTACCCATTTTCTAATTTCTTAGAGCACCCTGGATAGCATTAGGAAAGAGACACAGTCTTTCCCCCAAATGCTGGACCAATCACTGATCAGACTAATCATCTACCAACTCAGTACTTACTCTGTTCAATGAATACCAACTGACTTAAATGAATAGTCCCTCCGCTAGCTGCCTTGGCATTCTGCTTATTGTACAACCAAACACTTTCCCCGCTGGATCAAACTTCCTTGTTCAATATCAGCTTTTTTAACGAGGCTGGGCCCTCTGGCAGTTCTGTGTTTAAAACGAAAGCCCAAAGATAGTCTGGACAGTGTGCTTATACTAAATGAATTCATCCTCTCCCTCTTTCCAAACTTCTTTTGTACCTAAGCAATTAAAGGTGGAAGGGTGAACTCATCTCTGAAGCTGTTTCTCCTGGGGCATCTCATAGCACTAAGTCCTGAGGAACAAAAGCCATGTCCTCCCACTGTGCTATTTGTGCTCTTCTCACTGAAAATGCTTTCTGTGAGCAAAACAAGAAGTTAAGGCTGGTTTTTGGATTTGAGAGATAAAGACGGGCAGGAAAGAGAGGACAGCAGATAGTTTCAAGAGTGACCAAATTTCCTAAGCACTTTTTTTCTGTTTATTTGGTCTAACCTCAGGCTTCATCATTTTTTATTTAAGGGATATCACTTTTATTTTCTTGAAGTACACAGCTTAATGTTAACTATATTCACACTGCTATAAAATAGCTTTACACAGTGTTTTCATCTTGTAAAATCCAAATTATATCTGGTAAACAAATACCTTCTTCCTCCCCATCTCCTCAAACCCACTATTGTACGGTTTCTACGAAGTTGACTATTTTGTGTGTGTGTGTGTGTATGGAACCAGGGATTTGAACTCAGGCCCTTGCACTTGCCAGGGAAGTGCTTATTCCACTGAGCCATCTCCCCAGCCCCCAAAGCTATTTTCACTTCAACTTTTGAACAGCCTCATGATGGACTCCATACAATGCTTCACCACACATCTTACATCCCTCAATGGTTTCCCAAGTGCTACAATATACAGTCTCAGCTCTAGAGCTTGAGGAAGGCTAACATACAGGTCCTGGCTATAAATGTAAATATCCCTTCCCCTTCCATTCCTCCAACTCTACTTTTTTTTTTTTTTATTATTAAATCCAAGAGCCTTTTACAATTGAGCTACCTCATTAGCCATTTTTACTTTGAGACAAAGGCTAAGTTGGCCACCCTAGCCTCAAATTTGCAATCCCCCTGCCTCAACTTCCTAAGTAGCTGGGATTACAGGTATGGGCCACCATACCTAGCTCTTTCCTTTCACTGTAATGTCGTTTTTTATTTTTTAATGTATTTGGTACAGGGTCTCACTACACAGATCAGACTCGTGATTCTGTTTTCAGCCTCCCAAGTGCTCAGATTACAGAAGCATGCCACCACGTCCAGTTTCACTCACTGTATCAGCATGCCCCATGGGTGGGGCTGGCATGGCACACAGGAGGTCACACCTCAGCCACTACACTCTAACTAAGCAAGCACTTTACTCTGCTGAGCTATTTGGCTGGCCCCCATGTCTTCTTAAACTATTTATGGTTTCATAATCTTCAACAAATGTAATAAAGTTACATACACATTACACTCAAAGTCATAAAAACTGATCTTCAAAGAAGAAAATTGCTGCTCATAGAGCATCAGATAGGCCAGGTTTTCTACAGATCATATGATGATGTGAGCTGTTCAAAACTACAAAGCTTCCCCTTTAGAAAATTAATGCAGTTCCGGAGTCTACAACTGCTTCCTGGCTTAGCCTAGAGTAACAGTAACTTACCGTGCTTGTGACATTGCCTTGTACCAGGCCCTCAACAAACAGCTGGGATTTGAACTCTTTGACGAAGCTCAGCAGAGACTCAAGGGAAAGGCCATCCATCAAAGCCTGGTACTTGTCAATCATAGACCAACGGGCATATTCCAGGATTAAAAGTCGCACATCTCTTTACAAAAGACGGGGGGGGGGGGGAAGGAAATGCCAATGTTTTGTTGCAAAATTGGATTGTAAGAGTAAGAAAATATTTGGTCAAATTCATACAGATTGTTTTTAAAAAAATAATTCCTATCACAACCTAAGTGTAAACAGGGTTATAACCATAAAAAGAATTTAAAATTGCATACACAAACTTAAATGGATTTATTCCCAGTACAATAATTATTTATCTGGTTCTGACTTGCACAGTAAAATATTTCACAGAGATTGTTAGATGGGTCTAGTTTATCCTGTTATAAACCAATTTAAAACTGCTATGCTTTTGAAAACTTACTAACAGGGGTCGAGGAGATGGCTCAGTAGAATAAGTGCTTGCCTGGCAAGCACAAGGGCCTAAGTTCAATCCCCAGTTCCACCAAGAAAGAAGAAAAAAAAAAAGAAATCTCACTAACAAACACAAGCGTCCACTATGATGGGCGACTGATGATGCTACAATGTAGTCCACAATCAGCCTACCATCACCCTTACCTCCAAGCTGCCATCCAACCCACACCCAATAAGCTGACTGAACTTGGCAAGTTATGCGCCTTTCTTCATCTGTGAAACAAGGGAGGTAATAATCTAAACCAAATTGCAAATTTAATGCAAACTGAAGTTATAAAGTTCTTTAAACAGACTGAATGTATAAATTTTCAATAAATAGATGTTTGGTTATTCTACCATTTTCAGAAGTAATTTTAATATATTTAATAATTTTTTATAAACAAAGCAGCATTTAGGAGTTATCGGATGCACAGGGCTATTCAAGAGTTACTCGTCAGTGATATTAACAGTGGCAGACAACTTTCTCTCCAATTTATATTTGATTATTAGTGTTTATAATTTTGTGATCAGATTATCACTTATTACATGCCTAACAGGCCTTCTTCTGCCTTCTAGTTCTGGTAGTTTATGGTCTCGCCATGTGTCAAAGCAGGTGCTCTGTGGAAATTGTGCCATTTGTTCACTATTTATTATAGATGCTCAGCAAGGAATTCAAGAAAGAGGCTGTGAGCCATGTGCACAAAAGGTTCTGTCCTGCTCTTTCCAAAGGCTGCACACCCTGACAGAAGATACTCCAAGGGCTACGCTTGCCAACTCATGCAAAGACATAGGTTACAAGTAGTTCTGGACTGAAAGAAGAAACTGACAGAAGGGGCAAGGAGGCTGCCTACTAGCAGAGGGTCTAGTATTAGCATGCAGGCCATGCCCCTGCCTTCTTGGTCTCTTCTGGACTTTAGTCAAACTCTATAGTTATGGATTCCTGGTAAGTGATATGTTAAACAGTTTAAGCCAGTTCTCATTATACCTGAGAACAATAAAATCACCAATACACAATTTTGGTCTATACCTAGGCATATTTTAACTATTTACTTACAATCAAGTAAATTGTAAATTATTTACCTATTTATTCACAAAGATTACAGAAAGACCTTTCTTCATTTTCAGCCTCTAAGCAAAGATTCTAGGCTGTTTTTAGTCTTATTCACAAATACTTACTGAGGTTGGATTTAGAGACCTTAAACTACAGCACAATTCCAACATGTCTAAAAATGGGCACTGGTACTCTAGCTTTACCTTTGCTATCTCTCCCAGAAAGTCAAATAGTTTCAGGCCCTCCTAATACAAACTGATCCTATATACACCCACTTGGCCAGAGTCTCAGGCTTGATGAGGATGTTAAAGTAGGTCTTCTTCAGCTGCTCAGTAATCATGGCAAAGACTGCTGGGGTAGAAGCAAACTCAGCTAAGTAGTCAATAATGAGCTGAAACAGTAGCTGAAAGGAAAAGAAAGAAGCACTGTAAGCAGCAAAGCATAAAATCCTCTAAGTGCTGAGGTGGAAAATGTTTCTTTCTGGTCTTTTTATATTTTTTAACTTTTTTGTTGTTTTACTTATTGGATATAGGGTCACACTATGCATTGTAGATTCATAGTGATCCTCCTTCTCAGCCTCCCCAGTGCTGGGATGTCAGGCATGCACCACCACAGCCAGTTCCGGGCCGGCATGGCATGGACGCCTGAAGTTCCAGGGCTGGCACAGCATGTGGTGCTGGGGTTCAAACTCGGTCCTTTCACTTGCCAGGCAGGTGCTTAGACTACCGAACTATCTCTTCAGCCCTTTTTGGTTTCTACCAAAAGCCCAGGCTAGTAGGTCTTGTAGGGGGTAATAAAAGAAATATTCATGAGGAAAAGAATCTCCAGGTGTCAAAATCCTCGATAAAAAATAAATTTATAAAACCTCATTATCTGTCAAATGGAGAGTGATACTTTCTTATTCTTTTCTTGAGTATTTGCAATTTTTTTCCAAATAAACTTATAATTTTATACAGCAATCCCATCACCCCAAAATGTGATTTCAATTGGAAGAAAGGGCACTATCTACTAATTTTGAAAGTAACAATTCTATTTCAAGCTTTCTAACCCAAACACACAGGTCTCCCAAAGTCTTTCTTTACTTCAATAAGATTTACAATTCTCTTTACATAGATCCTATATTTTCCCTATTATTTCTAAATATTTTACTGTTTTTCTAAATATTGTCAATGGAATATTTGTTTCCACACATTAATATGTGACTACTATTACTCTAGGAAAAAAGCCACTAACCATACCAATTTCATTCAATTTTCCTAATTAGTGATTTAGTAATGATTTTAGTAGCTTTTAGGAATACAATCATATCGTCTACAGATAAAATTATTTTTATGTTCCACTACTTTTTATTACATATTTCCATTTTACTGTAGTAGACAAAACCTCTGAAACTGTTGAATAATACAATGCTCCTGGATTATTCTTGGATTATTCCTAATTTAATGTTCAGTTATTTAGCATTTAATATAACATTCCTGTTTTCTTAGTGATTTTGTAATTCCCCCACTCCTATTTATTAAAAACAACTCAAATTTACTGACTTTTTGACATTTATCACTATACTCATATAATGGTTCTCTTTTGATTCATGTTACATGTTCATAAATCTCCTAATTCTGAACAGCCTAATACTTGGTCATAGTGAGTAATTCCTTGCTACTATTTTTTACATCTGCAGCTGTATTCTGTATGTAAAACGAGTTTCTAGTTTTCCATAATAAATGTGTATGTTCTGTTTCTTTTTTTAATAGTGAGGCTACAAAAATTTCATAAAATAAAAAAACATGAAATGCTTTGCTATGGCTTTTATTTTTAAAAACTATTCCAGGTAATTCCCAAACATACTTTCCAAATGGCAATCACTGTGTTAGGCTTTATTCAGTTCACATTATAAACTACATGATATTTAAACTTTAGAAGGTGAGCTGGACATGGTGGCGCATGCCTGTAATCCCAGCACTCAGAAGGCTGAGGCAGGAGGATTGTTGTGAGTTTGAGACCAGCCTGAACTACAAAGTGAGCTTAAGGCCAGCCTGAACTGCATAGTGAGACCTTGTCTTAAAAAGACAAAAAAAAAAAAGTAAAGTACTCCATGATAACTTTTCCTAAGAAAAGGAAGACTGAGGGGCAAGGCCACAAACAATACAACTATATTTTTCTATATTCCTGCCAAGACAAAGGCTATCAGGTCCTAACACAAATCTAATTTCTGGGAAGTTCTTTCCTCTACAATTTTCTTGTATAAATCCATTTCCCTAAACCTTCATACAATATATATTCTATCCAAGAAGCCTAGATATAAAATCTGTTGTTGGGTAACAATATTATTTTACCTGTTTACTTATAATTTTTTGTTTTGAGACAGCGTCTCAAAACATTTCAGGCTAGCCTTGAACTGACTATGTACCCCCAGGTGACTTTGAACTCATGGCAATCCCCCTAGCTCAGCTTCTTGAGTGCTAGAATTACTGATGTGCCCCACCCCACCCAGCTTTACTTTACTTGGTATTTAATGATCTTCATTCTGTCAGCAAATATCACGTACTTTTTTCTCAGCTTATGAAGTTAAACAAAGTGACACTAGAACACAAGCCTTACCAAGATATAAACTACTGAGAAGTTATAGAGCTCAAAAACTTCAGAGACAAACAAAACTCACACACAGATAATCTCATTAAATAACTTACCTGTTCAACAATTGTTCAGACTTATACAACTGCCAGTAATTAATAAAATATATAGCACCTTGTGCATAAGACTCTATGGCTGGTGATACAGGGTCAACAAATATAAATATAGTATCTTAAAGCTATGAGAAAAAGAATATATGTAAACCCACAAATTTTGAAAAAAATTCTAACTCATAAGAATATATGTACTTACAGGTAGTTTGTGGTTGAATCCTTTTACTCGAATAATTAAACCATGTTCTCCAGCTACTAGCTTATATTCCAGCTGTGCCACATCAGCTTCATATGCTGGTTCCGCAAGATTATGGGTAAGAATATTGACGAAGATATCAAAGAGAACCACACTGAAAAGTACAAGTACAGTCACTAATTGGCAAGAGAAATAAGAATAAATCTGCTTCAATTTAGAGTAAGAAATGTTACTTTTAGTGCATTATTATAGAATATAAAATTGTACACTAACTTGTTCAGAAGGTAAACCTTCTACCTTCAGAAGTGTTTTTCAATCTTTTTTCATGTGATGTACACAGAAAAAGACAGTAAGTGTACTGTACAATGAAGTGGATGAAATATACAACAGGAGCACTGGCCTCAATGCTCTGGCTTACCTCCAATCTTAAATTTTCTCACTAATAAATTAAATAGATGAGGCTATTGGACAAATGCCTGTGTTCTCATCATTCTGAAAAGCTGAGGTAGGAGGATCACATGTTTGAATTCAGCCTGGGCAACACAGCAACTCAGTGAGACCTTATCTCAAAGAGTTAAAATAATGGGCTGGTGATGGACCTTAGTGCAAATACTATGGTTTAAATCTACAGTACTGGGGCTGGGGAGATGGCTCAGTGGGATAAGTGCTTCCCTGGCAAGCACAAGGGCCTGAGTTCAATCCTGGTTCTGCAATAAATAAATAAATAAATAAATAAATAAATAAATAAATCTACAGTACTGCTAAATCAATAAATCAATAAAATGAAGAAGGGAGGAATATAATATATTTTATTTTTAGAGTGGATATTAATATATCTTAGTGCTTTTTTTTTTTGTATTGGGAATCAAACTTAGGACCTTGCACTTGCCAGGCAGGCACTATGTCACTGAGTTATATTACTGGCTATGTTTGTCATTTTAGATTTTGTGTGTGTAGTGTATTATGGAGCTCAGACTCCTGGTAATCCTCCTGTTTTCAGCCTCCCTAGTACTGGGATTACAGGCATGTGCCACCAAGTCCGGACTGTGCTTGTCATTTTAATACTGAATTTTTAATTGGTAAATGGCAAAGGAAAATAAATGTAACACTGTGTCCTGAGAACCTATGATTCATATACACATTAGGCTCTTTGACCTATCATAATACAGTCATTAAATACATAACTTATAATTATACTTCTTGGTAGCCTTTTAAGTACAGTGGCCTTCAGGTTATGACCAGCCTGACATACAAACAACTTACATTATGATTGGAACTTTTGTTTCGGCTTACGACCAAAGTCTAATAAGTTAGGACTCAAACAGCAGCCGCTGGGACTTCCAGATAGTCTCAGATACAGATTTAATCTTTAAAGAGTTCTGGAAGGAACATTATAACATCCTTTCCTATATGGAGTTAAGAAAACTTGGGCCAATGTCTCAAGACAATGAGCTCTGCCAACACACAGGAGACTTTGAAGGCCATGTAGAGGAGGCTACACCTTCAGCTGACAACCTGCATTACAACTGATCCTCAGGAACAAACTGAGTTCATAAGTTAAGAGTTCACTATATATGATCAACAGATCCATCAGTCTTTATACCAGGAGCTACCAGGAAGGCTGATTTTTAAGGAACTTACTCTTTCCTAACTCTGACTAACCCACACTTTGAGCATATTTTATATAGAGGAGTCACAGTTTGATTTTTTTTGTTTGTTTGTTTGTGGTACCGGGAATTGAACTCAGGACCTTGCACTTGCCAGGCAAGCACTTATTCTACTGGGCTATCTCCCCAGCCCCTCACAGTTTGATTTTAATGTTTAGTACTGATGCAAGTAACTTTTTGGATCATAGAAAAAAATAAGTAAATCATATAGCCTGAGTACTGAGAGAAAATGGCAGAATGATTTAGACTGAAACAAAAGCTTTCCAATAATGAAAAATATATTTTTTTCAAGGAAAAAAAAATTGCTTACTTTGCTGCAGACTTCTGTATCAAAGGTGAGATCAGATGGAAACGTATATATGCTGAAACAAACAAACAAAAAGACCACAGATAAAATATGGTAGGCCAGAGGCTTCACACATTTATATGTTTGCTATTTCCCCTATTTTCAAATTATGGGGGCCAGGGAGATGACTCAGTAGAGTAAGCACTTGCCTGGCAAGTGCAAGGGCCTGAGCTCAATCCCCAGTTCCGCAAAAGAAAAAAAAAAATTATGAATAAACTATTAATCTTTTCACTCTTATTCTTTTCTTATTTTTCAACACAGTACATGTTTATTTTTTATTTGATTTTGTTTTTGAGATGGGGTCTCACTACATAGTATATGCTGGCATCAAATGCATGATCTTCCTACATCTACCTCCTAAATACTGATATGCCAACATGCCCAGTCCTTATGGGATTTTAAAAGGTATTTACCAATGCAGATGGTAAAATGCCCTAGAAGGTATACAGATATATAGATATCTGCACAGACAGGTCTATAAATACTCATATTTACCAATAGCTTCATACAGGCAAAATGTTTATAAGTGTACATGACAAAAATATTAAGGGGAGGCGGAAGGTACAGCTTAGCATCATACCATTTGCTGCTGAGAATGGAAAAGACCCTGGCTTTAGTCCCCCAGCAACACATACATGCTCGCATGCCCCCCCATACAAAAAAATATTAAGAACAAGTGTTAAGAGAAAGCTGTCATAGAGCCCTTTTCTAAGGAAGGCAAATAAATGTTAACATTTTTTGAGTCTGGCATGGTGTCACAAGCCTGTAATTCTAGCAGTCTGAGGGCCTGAGAAAAAAGAATACCAAATTAGAGCCCAGCCTGAGTCATTTAGCAAGACCGTGTTTCAAAATTCAAAAATTTCAAAAAGGAAAAGGGATGTAGACCAATATGAAGGTCCTGGGTTCAATCCGTGGTACGATGAAAACAGAGAAAAAAAAGAACATTTTTTACAATGTCTTATAAGCTATTCAAGAAACTTCTGGAGAGCTCAGGATGTAGCTTAGTGGAAGAGTGCATGCCCAACATGCATCAAGCTTTGGATTCACAGAGGCAAGAAGATTACAAATTCACGTACAGCCTGGGCAATTCTGTGAGACCTTATCTCTAGTTCAGTTTTGAAGGCCTTGGGTTCAATCTTCAATAGTACAAAAAAATAAAAAAATCAAGTCTCTCTGAGCTATAGTACAGCTGTTTGAGGTGGGAGACCTGGGTTATATTATATACAAAAGCACTCAGCTTTATGATTCCAAGCTGTTTTAGTAAGTTCCAATGCTATGTGCAGAACAGAATAAAAAAAAGGAACATAGTCTGGGCCACAATGTTAAAAGGACTTTAGAGTCTATTTGTATTACACTTCCCTTACGCTGCAAAGCAAAATGGCAGAAGGAAGCAGGTACATGTAATGCTTTTTTTTTTTGGAAGGGTATTAAAATTATTTATTTTATAATTATGAACATTGAAGGAAAGCATGAGCACAGGGTTCCTTTGTCCACCATGAAATTATACACATGTAGCTAGAAACACTAGCTTGAGAGGTACCAGTATATTTCATTTGTAATAATTTGACAGCAAACTATTGTCTTATATTTGGAGTATGTTGAGGAAAACAATGCCTCCTAAGTCTGTTGTTCCTTTGAGTCTCAGTTACTAAGAGTCCAAAGTACTGTGGGAGAATCCATGCATCCTAGATGTCTTGATGAATGCATTAAAATCAAGTGGTGTGTTTGCATCCTGAAAATACTCTTCAATCCATATAAACATCGTGTGGACTGTGGAGCTCAGATTTCTCCCACTGGCACTATGACACTTGGAGCATACTGGTTATGAAAGTTTTACACCAATTTTGTCTTGCTCCTTCTTCATTAGGCTCTGTGCTTCCTTTTCCGTTTTCTTCCTTTGTTGCTCCGCTGCTCTCCTTTCTCTGTCTGCCAACTTCTTTTGCCTCAGAACTTCTGCCTGCCAGCCTGCATCTTCCTCCTCTTCCCTTGCATTGTTATTTTCTTGCCACGTGTCCAAGTCACCTAACTCAGAAGATTGATGAATAAAAGGCATATCTTGCATAGCTGCTAATCTAGTGGAGAAACCTGTGCTACCGTCTGGACTGCCAAAATTTAACTGCTCTCTTTTCTTAACAACAATTTTCTGAGTTTTCCTTACAGTGGATGTCATATCCCTGAAGCTGCTGGTCCCAGCTGCTCCAGAGCGTTCTGCGGTGTGGCCACACTTCCATTCCCTCTTTATCTTCATGCTTGTGGGAGCATCTTCATCCCAGGACATCCACTCTTCCACATCTGTCTGCTTAGGAATTGATGAATAATCAACAGCAATGTGATTTGGTTTCCACTTAATTTCCTTCCTCTGCCAGATCTGCATATTAATCTCTTTAGAAATGAGAATATGGTTGCTATGCAGGTACAAACTTCATAATAACTGAAACTGAGTGATGGCCTTGTTGAGGACCAAAACCTGGATTTTCTCCCAGCTGTGGAAATCAAAAGTCTAGCAGCAGCAAGTAAACTAGAGCACATTCAGGAGGGAAGTTTGTAAACTTGGCTAAAAACATTAACATCTTTTTTTTCCACCTCTGGTGCCTGAAAGTCAGAACCCCGGGGCTGCTACCAAGGTAGTGTAAGGTCTCCTGGAAGACTAGACTCGGAGTTTCATAACTAAAACACTGATTTCAGATTAATGGGCCGAGAGTGGAGAATCACACCCACTGTGCTGATGACAAAGACAACAAGGGTGCTCCCAGCCCCAGCCCCGCCCTGTACAGAGCACACAGGGGGTGCTGCAGGGGGCAAGGCCTTGGGGCAGCGGAGCAGGGCAGGGTCCCAGGCACAGGCCCAGGGCAGCTGGGCTTCCCCACACTGGTGCCAGGAGGTCTGGCTTCAATGTGTGAGTGCAAGCCCGCAACAGATAGTGCTCCATGCACCCCAGGTCACTCTGACCCAGAAAACCATGTAATGCTAATTTGGTTATTATGTCTAACAGTAATTTTCTTCATATAAACTTATTCTCTTTTTGAAAACAATGTTCAACTACAACCACTAATTTCTTAAGATGGCTAAAGATCTGGTTCTGCTTTCGTGTATCTAAAAAAAAAAAACCTGAAAATTATATTTTTCTAGGCTTGAATTTTTATGTCCTGGAAACTAGGATATAAGAATTTCTGTGACAGCACAAGTGCACAGCAAAAACTGAACAAATAAGTCTAGGAAAGATCCTCAAAAGCTAAAGAGAAGGACGTAAGCAACAGACAGCAGAAAAAACCTACAAAGTGGAGAGTTTTTTAAGTCTCTGACTTATTTTAGAGTGTAATATATTACCTTTGGGGATTTTGAATTTGTTGTCTTTCTTATACCATAGGCAACCTTGTGGAGTATTCACAATTTTAACAGGGTATTCTGTTTCAGGGCAATCAAAAGCCTTCAATGTAAAGTCGGTGGCTAACAAAAGAAAAAAGAAATGCTTCATTCAGTTATTTTAACACAATTCTCTGCAATCTGTTCTTGGTTTCAAAAGTCTATTACTTTATGGCACAAATAAACCAATTCAAATACCTACAGTACAGTGTCTGTGGCCTTTAAGTATACTGTGAAACTGTAATTTCCCTGGAGTTGATTCTGGTTTCTACATTCATCGTCTCAAACAAGTTTAAGTGTATGAGGAACTTATGGTCAGAGTAGTGGTATAATTCAACAAATAAATAAATACACACACATATATATATTTTTAAATGAAACAGGGTCTTGCATAGAACAGCCTTGAATTCACTATGGTTTTTTTGGGGGGAGAGGGGTGGCTGAGGGTTCCTGAATTCACTATATATCACAGGCTAGCCTCAAATTCTTGATCCTCCTGTCTCAGCCTCCTGATTTCTTGAATTATAGGAAAACTTCGCTCAATCTTTTTTTTCTTTTGAGACAGGATCTCTCTCTGTAGCCAAGTGTACAGCAATCCCCCTGCCTCAGACTCCCAGGTGCCAGGATTACAGTTGTGTACCACAACACCCAGTAATGAACATACTCTTAAATATCTTTTAAAAACTTTATGAACATCTGGAAGTTTTGCTCAAAGAAAAGCAAACTTGTCATTTCAGTTAATGAAAACAAATTATAGCATTAACATGTAACCTACTTTAACAAAGTCAAATAAAAGAAATACTTGATACTTTATTTAAAAGAACTCAGTAGTTTAACCAACACTAGACTGAACTTTCCAATACACAGAAGACTTTTGAAAAGGTTTCTCCTCCCTCATTGAGATACAATTCACATGATATGAAAGCAATCATTTAAGGTGCATAATTCAGTGGCTATTAATAACTCAACAAGGTTGTGCACCACCACTTTTTTCATCACCCCAAAAAGAAAATACATACAATTAAAGAAATTGTTCTCTTTCCCTAATCTACCCAGCCACTAATAATCATTAATCTGTATTCTGTCTTTATGGACTGTAGATATTTCAGATAAATGAATTTATATAGCACATTTTGTGTCTGACTTCTTTCACTTCACATGGTATAGTCAAGGTTCATCTATATTATTTGTCTATCAGTATTTTTTCATGATTTAATAATATTTTAGATTATGTATATACCACAGTTTGTCCATTCATCCATTCTGATTCATTTCTATCTTTTGGTTACTATGAATAGTACTTATTTTAGATATACATAAATACAGGAGTATGTAGACATATAGGTATGTGTACATGTAGGAGGGGAACTGCTGAGAAATGAGGTATTTGAGTAAATTACTGCCACAAACAACTATAAAATCTTCAACTTAAGATCAGTGGCTTTCATATTTTTGAACTACAATTCAGGCTAGAAATACGTTTTCCAAAAAAAAAGAAGGAAAGAAAGGTTTTCCAATGCAAGCTAGTAGTCAGGCACATATACACATACACACCTTCGTGAAAAAGAAGCTTCTGCAGTAACACCCTTTCTATAAGCCATGAAACATCTTGCTATTTCCTGTTCTCACTGAATTTTTAATGCTTTCATAGCTCATATAGCTCATTTCACTGACCTCAAAATACCTAACATCAATTTTACAACCTTACAAAGGATTGCAACCCAGTTAGAAAAACACTAGAACAATCTTACAAGGATAATTCCCCTGATAAAGGGTCAGCTATGAAGTATGACAAAAAGCATAAGCTTCAGAGAATCTCAAGATCTGTTATCTATACCCTGCTTCCTCCATTCCAACCCAATAGTCTTAGACAAGTCACTTTGCTTTTGTGAATTCGTATTTTCTCATTTCAAAAAATAAGAAAATAGTAATATCCCTCCAAAATATTGCTGGGACATCTGGAACTTTGTAAACTATAATGTACTGTAGGTGTGTTTTGTTTTTAACACACGGAGAAAGTCTGCATAATGACTGTTCACTGACCTATGTACTTGTTTTCAGCTGGAAGATGAAGATCTGGATTTAATTCAAAATTACTCTTCCATAGTTCAGTCCAAGAGTTTTCAACATCTGTGAAGAGGAAAAACAAACGTCCAACAATTCTCATAACAAACTGTCAAAAGAGCCTTCATAAATCAATTCTCCTATCTTAGGGAAACTATTTCTGACAAATCCAGAATCTAAATTTTGCTACCCAAAATGCAGACTGTGAGAAATGCATGAAGACTGCTAGAAATGCACTATCTCAGACTCACTCACACCTACTGAATCAGAATGTGTTTTCATTATGACCCTCAGGTGACACACATGCTCCATAGGGTTTAAGAAAACTTTCTTAAAAAGTCAAAACAAAACAAAAAACTGCTCTCTAATACCAAAATGCAGATTCATTCATAGCTAATACATGTAACAGAAAATAAATTCACTCCATAAGTAACCTGCATTTCAAAGTCATCTTTCAAATACTCTCCACCCCCAGAACCAAATTTTTTTTTTTGGGGGGGTGGAACCGGGAATTGAACTCAGGCCTTTGTGCTTGCCAGGCAAGCAGTTATTCAACTGAGCTATCTCCCCAGCCCCTTCAGGACCAAATAATTACAGAATAAAAATTCCCAGGTGAGTCAGACATACCTAAATGTAGGACAAGTAAAATATATACCTTCTATGCTATACTGAGTGCCAAACCACTTCTCCTTGAGGTCACATTTTCCCTCATTAGCACCAGACAGTAGCACAAGATTTGCTTTTTGAGGAACTAACTGATTAAGGGCTTCTGCAATGACCTAATAAAAAAGGAAGGTAGGGGATAGGGGAAGAGAGATGCACACAAGAATAAGTTTAACCTAATACATTCTGTTAAAGGAGCAAAATGATATAGTTAGATGTCCCCTAAAACCCAGCATCTTGATGGATTTTTACAAAACTAGCTTCAGTCTATCTTGATGGATTTTTACAAAACTAGCTTCAGTAAACCATTGGTTTACTTATATTTTGAACACTTTTTCAATTTTATTGAGATATAAATATCAAATGGTTCCTGATAATATTTTACAGTGCTATCTCAAATCCCACATATTAACAGTGCTAGTATAAAAATAGCTATCATTCACTAAGCTTTTATTATATGCCAAGCAGTGTAAAACATACTATTTCATTTAATCTTAAAAACAACCATAAGGCACAATAACATAGCTTCATAGGTTAGAGGCTCTCAGGTTAAAGATCATGTAATTCACAGAATAGCAAGGTTGTACATGATTCCAAAGAATATGCTCTGAAAAGCTACATTCCATACCACCTCAATAAAATGATGCCAAGGTAGCATCTCCTTCAAGAAAATCTTCCAGGTACGATAAAGACGAACCACAGGATTGCTGGCTTGTAATTCTAACTATCACATAAACACCATTTCCTTAAGAAACAACAAATGATGTTGCATAAAAACAAACACTTGGGCTTTTAGACACAATCATTCTAAGGCTATGGCAAGAATGTGTGGTTGCACCTCTTCTTTACTTTTCTCTATCTTCTTTAAAATCAGTAGCTTTGGAATAAATACCCTTTGCCAAAGGGTATTTTTCAGTACCTGTCTCAATCTCAGTAACACATCCAGCCAGAATGTGTTACTTGTAGGGTGCTGTCCTCTTCACGATAAGATGGTTAGTAGCATCTTAGGCTTCTATCCACTAAACGTCAGAAACCCCCACACTCTAACCCTGTATTGTCACAACCAGAATGTCTCCAGACAATGATAAATATCCTCTGAGGAGGGAAAGCATCCCTGGTTGACAATTACTACCTTGTAAGAAGCAAAGTTCCTAATCCCAGGTTACATCAATGACTCTAACCAACTACTCATTTGCATGTAGTATCTGTAAGTATATTTGTAAATTTAGGGAATCTTATCTTTTTTTGTAAATATTTTTAAATGATTAAAAAATGTAACAGTTGAGTTACCTTGATTGGCTGATTGACTGATTGATTTTTTTGTCTTTTTGAGATAAAGTTTTACTATGTAGTCCAGGCTAGCCTTAAGTTCACTGTGTATACTTTGTAGCCTATTGAACTTGCAGTGACCCTCCTGCCTCAGCCTCCTCAGGGCTGGGATTATAGGCACATGCCACCACACCTGGCCTTCAGTTAAACTAAAAGGTAAGCTAAACAATTCTTTTTTTATTTATTTATTTATTTAGTGCAGAGTCTATAGGGTCTATAGGTTCTCACTACACAGATCGAACTTGCAATGATTCTATTTTCAGCTTCCCAAGCACTGGGATTACAAGCGAGCGCCACCATGCCCAGTCTCAATTGCTATCTCGGCACTGCGGGGGTGGGTATGGCATGGCAGGCTGGGGATGGAACCTCTGACTCCTGCATCTGCCTAAGCAGGTGATTTAATCCACTGAGCTATCTGGCTGGCCCTTAAACAATTCTTTAACTATGCTTAAGAACATACCCATGCCGGGCATGGTGGCACATGCCTGTAACCCCAGCACTTGGGAGGCTGAGACAGGAGGATTGTTGTGAGTTCGAGACTAGCCTGAGCTACAAAGTGAGCTTAAGGCCAGCCTGAACTGCATAGTGAGACCCTGTTTCAAAAAGACAAAAAAAGAACATACCCAGTAGAGATATGGCCTAAACTATTATAGATTTTTCAGTACCTGAAAAACTAAAAATATGTAACAAGGGCCAATTTTCCTCTCTTCTAGTACAACATAAGCATAGAAACAGGAAAAGCAGTGAAAAGCAATCATGATACAAAATATGTATCAGCTCCCCAAAACATAATTATGTATTATAAACATACACCCCCCTGCAAAAAAAATCACATAAAAGAATCATGAGAAATTATCCATAAAACTATTAACATTCTGTTTAAACAAATAAAAATCTTAACTAAATATAACCAATTTTCCCCATTCTCATTTCTTGAATACATCTCTGCAATTTTTCACTCTCTTCTTTTCCTAGAAAGCAAGTTTTAGAAGTAGAAACTTCCTTACTTCTGGCTTGTATTCAAAAAGAAGCTGATCTCCGGTAAGAAAGTCCTGAAGTGGATACAGCTGCATGTTTTCACACATGTTTTCCACATACTCAACTGGATCTGTCTGTAAAGAGTTTAAATTATTTCACACAAGAATGTGCATTATCCTTAATTTGCCACAACATATTTTTTTTTCAACAATGAAATTGAAAATTTCTGAACAGATATAAATATAATTGCAGCTTAGCAATTCCATGCTCAGAAACCCAAGGAAATAGCCAGAGCTGCTATCACCATGTGTGTTTGTGTGACTAGAGACTAAACCCAGGGCCTCTGCACTGAGCCACATTCTCAGCCCTGTTGTTTTTTTTTTTTTTAATTCCGAGACAAGGTCACACTAAGTAGCCCAAGCTGAACTCGACTGACTTGCAATCCTCCTGCCTCTGACGCCCGGAGTGCTGGGATTACAAGCATGCACCAGCACGCATGGCTTCTTAACTTCACACCTTCCAGCTGCCATCCTAGGCCAAGCTTACTGATTCGAGTGATGTCATGGTCTCTTCATGAGAGCAGATACCATCCTGAACCATGCCTGCTTACCTGTCAGGTCCTGCACATGACTGTGAGATGAATAGGAAGGAGGCCCACTTTCTATTCAGGATTATCATCTATCTATCACCTACTTATAAACATGAGTCAAATCAAACTATAATTGTGTCATTACATAAAAGTACATAAAAGCAGAGAGCAGAACAATGGCTACCAGAGATTGGGAAGGTTAGGGAACAGGAAAGGAGTTATGAGAAGATGGTTAACAGGTTTTTGGGTAGCATCGGATAGGAAAAAAAAGTTATAATGTTCTACAGCATAGTAGCATAACTATAGTTAGTAACAGTTGACTGCATTATTTCAAAATGGCAAAGAGTCGATTGAGAATATTTCAAATACAGATGACAAGTGTCAAAAGTGATATACCCAATTGTCCTGTACATTACATATTGTGTGCTGTATTAAAATATTACACTATAAACAAATATGTACAATTGTTTTAATTAAAAATAAAAACATTCTCAAAAAACTGTATGTTATCTTAATTAAAAATTGAAAGAATAACAAGTTCTTTGACTTATAAAATGGAAATTTTTTTTTTTTTTTTTTTTGCAGTGCTGGGGATCAAACTCAGGACTTTGTGCTTGCCAGGGAGGCATTTATGCCACTGAGCTATATCCCCAGCAGAAATAATTTTCTAGAAGAAAACAATTCAAGAATCTATTTGAGGGACCAAGGATTTAATGGCGCAGCATCTGCCTGGCAAGCATGAGGTCTTAAGTTTGATTCCAGATACCAAAAAGTAAAATAATCCAGATATTCAAATCTTAAGTATTTTCCAAGGCCATATAGTGAAATTTCCAAAGTCATACAGTGAATGCCAACCACAACACTCAAACTCCAGCCTTCAAATGCACCTGCATGTTCTCCTTATACAATGCTAAACCCTTTTTTTTTTTTTTAATTTTTTGAGACAGGGTCTCTCCACATAGTTCAGGCAGGCCTTGAACTCACTATGTAGCCCAGGCTGGCCTCAAACTTGCAGCAATCCTCTTGCCTCAGCCTCATAAAGTACTGGGATTCTTTTGTTTCTTATCTAATGAAATATAGAATAAAAGTGAGGATTATTACACACATTTATGAAGAGGAAGGGACACAGAGATCACCGATATATAAAGTCTACTACACTTTCAGATAAAAATACAATCAGGAAAAGGCAAGAAAAGATGTACTTTTCCCTTCACTTTTGGAAATACTTCTGTATCATCACTAAGTTGGGTTCCATGTGAATTTCTAAATTTGCCAACTACACTGTGATTATGCAAGAGAATATCTTTATAGGAGACACTTGCTAAAAAAAAATAAAAAACAAAACCTTAGGGTAAAGAGTCAGAGTATCTGTAATTAATTGTTGATTTGGCAATGAAAAAAAAAATCACCACATACACAAAGACAGAGAAGAATGAAAATATGGTAACATATTATTAATTGGTAAATCTAGATGGCAGATATACTGGTGACTATTATACTACCCATGGCATTTTTTGTGAAAGTTTAAAGAGGTAAGAGAATTAAGTATTATTCTGAAAAGAACTACAAAGGATTCATCAGACTTCCAAAGGAATTCTAGGCACAACCAAGGTAAAAACAAAGCCCCCAAACTCCTATGCTCTGAATGCTCTACACCTTAGTATTTACATGAGTTCTTCTCATACATCCTTATGCTACAGACATATAAAGTACTACCTTTTTCACAGTATCCCAGAGTTCCTTTCTTATGTACCACCCATTGCCAAGATAACATAAACAAACCTAATCCAAATATTATTTTTTTTAAATGTGATGAATAAAATTCCACTGACCAATGAAAGCATGCCACAGCAAAAGTCACTGTGGATAGATCAACTTAGTCCAAAGAAACTTCAGAAGAGAGAAAAACACATCTGAGTAGAGAACTGGGAAAAGGAAGAGTGCTGATAAGGCCTCCTAACCCAGTCACTATCCAGACTGAGCCCGAGAGACAAAATGAAAATTTAGTTAGGTCCTTCTAGACTTCCATGACAGAAAAGGATGAACAAAGATCATTTACTAACAAAGTAAGTAAAAGATGCTTTCTGAATGCCTGAACCTGATAAATAAGGGATGTCCAAAAAAAGGAAATGACGAGTTACACTGAATGACCTGATTAAAAATATTCCAGATGTTAAAAAAAGTAGTGAATATTACATATGTTTTACACATGCTGAATCAATCAAAAGTCCTACCAAAAATATTTTCTCAATCCATAAGAAGGCTATTCTGGCAGGAGCTCCACCTACTGAACAGATGTGACAGACAACTGTAGGATATTTATGGAACCAAGGAACACATTCAGGAAATTAACATTGAGAATACTGGAATTTATCATATGTTTTATTCTTAGTACTTCTTTACTACCATGAAAATTTTTTTTAGTTCAATTGTTTTGAAACATTTAATTTTTAATTGATTAGTATTTAATTTTCTGAATAACACTTAATTTTTAAGATTTATACTATACCTTTGATTTACAATTTATCTAAAAGATATTGTATGATATATTCTCCTAGTATTAGAAACTTTAAAAAGTATGTTTCCATTTTCTGTTGACTTTGTATTACTTCTTCCCTGTCTTTTATACACAAATACACATATATATGAAAAAAATATACGTTTATAATCTGACATAAGATTGGCACCGTCTCATAGAAATCTTTAATAACCTTTTAAATAAGTGTTCATCTAATATATTTTATATAGTCCTGCATAACTATCACCTTGAGAGCTCTTTATGGTTCATCCAGGAGCAACTTCTCTTGCCTTTTGAATTATGCTCCTTGTTACTTCCTATATGCTACATCTAGAGGTATTAAAATATTTCAAGTTTGTAACTAGAAAATATTTTATTTTTAGTTTTCAAAGGTATGTTTGCTAAGTATAAAATTCAAAGAGGATAGATTTTTATTTCTTTCAGTCCTTTAATTAGTCTAGTTTCTTACACACTTGGTCCTTTTTTTCCCCCCTTTCTAATGTGGAATAAGATGCTATTTAATTTTGTTCTTCCATAGCTAATATTTTTTATGTATATGCTTTAATCATTTTTTTCTTTACAAGTTTTGGACAATTTTCACTTTTGTGTATCTTGGTATGATTTTATTTAAATTTCTTGTGCAAAAAGTTCATTTTTCTTGGAAATGTAGTATTATAAGTTGAACTAAATTCAGAAATTTTCAGTCTTCAAATATTTATTGCCTACTCCTTTCTACTTTGAGAATTTTAATTATATGAATATAAGTTTCTTGGTTTTGACACAGTGAACTATTATGACTGATCTGTAAATTCTTCATTGTTATTTTGAACAATTTTTATTGTTTTATTCATTTATGTTTGTAAATAATTTATTTTCAATTTGCAATCTATTAAAATTTTTAAAAAGAGACAATACTGGAGTTATGAAACAGGAAAACCAAAAATGGAGAACAAACATAATAGGAATGTGGTATCTGAACACTGTGATAAAAAAGCAAGATGACAAAAGATCCAACTGACAATTTTAAAGCCCCTGATACAGAAAATAGATGGAGTTGCTTAATTAAATATAACATATCTACTATACCATATAATACAAGTATAAAAAAGAAAATACAACTTAAAGAAATAAAGTTTCTAATACCATTACCCTGGTATATCTTCACTGGAACAGTTATCAGACTTAGGAGGTGAAGCTAATTTTTTTTTTGTCCCCCTAATATAGCATTGTGACCTAGGTACTCCAAGATTGATATCTCAGAGAAATACAGCTGCAAAAGGGAATAAGGGTTTTATTACTGCTGGAGTGTTTTGTTAATATGGCTTCATATTCTATGGTGAAGTACCTAAGTATTCATGGACGTAAGGCCCTATATTGACATTCATGTCACAAGAGTTGTTCATCTATGTGTGGAAAGCTAATTCAATCAGATCAATTTCAACAGTTTTTCTTTAAGATAAATAAATTTTATCAGTTTACTTATCACATTCCTTAAACATAAACAGAGCTATTATGATGTTGCCTTATTTACTTATTAAATGTAAGTAATGATGTAGTATCAGAAAATGAGGTTTTCTAGATAAAAATTGTATTATGTGGATGTTTTGAAAATTATGATACACCTCCTTGCCTTTAAACGAAAACACTGAAAAATATTTTTTTGCTTTGATTTAATTAATATGCAAAATTTTGGGCTAACAACTAGACATTAATCCTAGGACTCAGAAGGCTGAAGCAGGAAGATTATGAGTAAAGCCTGAGCTACTTAAGTGAGACCCTATATCAAAAACAAAACAAGAACTCCTTGGGACAAGAAATAAAGCTCAGTGACAGAATACAGGCTTACCATGCCTAAAGTTTTCACATCAACAAACAAAAAGTCAAACAATTACAACATGTATAGCTACTCCCTTTAGAATTAGAATATATAGGATTTAGTTTGCTTTTCCACCACACTCATGTTATTGAGACTGTTGTTCTCTGTTGCACTCCCTGACCAGCCTCTTGTTTTTCTGTCTCTTCCTCCATTACTGTCTTTACCTCTGTCTCTTGATTATAAATGAGTTTGCAAAGAATTGTTAACTGGATTTCCATGTCTAACTGAGATAATTCTTAAAAGTATAAGAAAAAAAAAATGGTACCAAATTTAATGGATATCCAAAACTTTAAATCTGAGTTTTTGGTTTTTGCTTTGTTGATAATGTTGAAATTTTAACTTTCATAGCATTATCTGATAATTTATAAACTATAATAGAGTATGGAAAGGATCTATGTATATACTGTCATGGTAGTTTAGGTAGCATTTCTAAAGTAACCAACATTTATTCTCCATACTATAAAAACATCACTGTTAAATCATGTTCACGCCGGGCATGGTGGCGCATGCCTGTAATCCCAGCACTCGGGAGGCTGAGGCAGGAGGATTGTTGTGAGTTCAAGACCAGCCTGAGCTACAAAGTGAGCTTAAGGCCAGCCTGAACTGCATAGTGAGACCCTGTCTCAAAAAGACAAAAAAGCTGGG
>PVKA01029227.1:0-28536 GCA_004027165.1 Ctenomys sociabilis | reverse complement strand
ATATTAAGCCACTTGCTTAAATCCAAATCCACAGGGTTCTTAAGTTAGAAATAAGTGGCATGTTCAAAACCACAAAGAGCTTGATATCCAGGTGATGAAGGCTGAATGAATGAGTCTACACTTATTTCAAGCTACTGAAGAGTTTGTGGGCCACACAGTGGTCCCTCGCATGCAAAAAGTCAAACAGCTCCTCTGTGCAGTCCTCTTCTGTCTGTGACCGGGAAGACACACGCTCATCACAGAGCTCTAGCCGCTCCCGTGCCTTGACACATTTCTCCAGCTGCTCACAATGTTCTCTCACTGTTGTTAGGGGGTCCACCAATTCTTCCTCCTCCTCTTCTTCCTCTTTAGGATCCCTGGATCCAGTCAGCATCTTCTGGTCGTCTTCCAGTCCCATGTCCAGCCACGTCTGTGGACTAAACTCTAGCAGAAAGACCAGCACCTACTCCACTTCAGGATCAAGAAGGACTAGTCTAGAACCTTTACTAAATTCACAAAATAAATAAATTAAATAAATAAATAGCAAAGAAGGGAATGGGGAAAAAAGACATATTATGCAGGTACAAATTGCCTAGGATGAGTATGATCATTATGTATTTAATATGTACTAATAAAAATAAATAAAAAAAGAAACAAAAATTATTAGTACAGAGAAGATTACAGTACTTAATTGGAGGTTGCATTAGATCAGCAACTCTCAAAATTTCTTAAGAAGTGGTGATTATGGGTCATGGGGGGCATAGCCTTGAAAAGGAATGTAAGGCCTTTATGTCCTTTTCATTTCCTGGCCATGAGGTTAGCGGATTGGCTCTGAAACATGCTTCTGCCCTAACGCTCTGCCACAAGACCAAAGCAAAGTGCTAGCTCATAACAGAATGAAGCCTACAAGTCCTCAAGTCAAAATGAATCATATTCAAGAGAGGGGCAAAAGGTAACTGGGGTGAATACTTAACTTAAATACAAATACAATGAGATATTTAAACTTGTATTTCTGATTTATTTCACTTAAGATTATGGTCTGAAGGTGTATCCATTTACCTGAATATGAATTTCCTCTTTATAAGTTAATTATCTGAGGTGTTTGTTATGTAACAGAAGCAATACATCGATACCATTACCATAGTAATACTAACACACATGGCTTTTCTCCATTTGTATTTTCTCATAAATGTACAGTGGGGTGTTTTGGAGGCTATATGAGGTATGATTTTGGAAGACTGAATATAGAAACTTATTTGCATAAATGCAAAACAATACCACTTAAAATTAAAGTATTTTAACATGAAATAGGTTGTTAGCTAGGCAGTGGGGTACACCTGTAATCTCTATGCTGAGGCAAGAGGAATGCTGTGAGTTCGAGACCAGTCTGCACTACAAAGCCCAAGGACAGCATAAACTACATATATGAGATTCTGTCTACAAAAGAAAGCAAAACAAAACAACAAACAAACAAGAAATAGATTAATTTTTATTTTAGAAGGGTTAAACATATACTTAAAATTTTCTTAGCTTTAACTTGTAATAGGGTAAATAGTAATAGACATAAGCCACATAAAGGGAAACTTTTGGGTACCACAATTCCGGTTTTTCAATTTTTTGGTACCAAGGATCTATCTATCTCAGGACCTTGCACTTGCCAGGCAGGAAATTACAGTGTTGAGCTATCTCCCCAGCCTTGGTCCCATAATTATTAAGAGAATAAAATAATCCAAAAAGTTTGAGAGCTAGACAATTATATGATATATAAGCAGTAGTTTTTGGATAGTAAGAGCAAGTATTATGTCTGTGTAGCTAAGCAGATATTAAATTGGGAATTTGTATGTAAGTTAAGTATTCACCCCAGTTACCTTTTGCTCCCTTTCTCAGTCAAGAGAGAAAGAGGGAGGATACCTTCATAGATCTGGGTCCAGCAAAGTGTCTTAGTTTACCTGGTCCATATCTATGAAGTTTGAATTTGTCCTGATATGCCTGGCTTGGTTCTGGCTGCTGTGCTCAGCTTCTTCCTGCTGCAGCTCATGGAAGTGAACCCGCTGTGCCCCTCTGGAAAGATCTCCTGGATTAGCTGGGTGGTTCTGGCTCCTAGCCTCTCTGCAGGGACTTCAGCTGGAGAAATTCACCCCAGGCCTGTATCCTGGGCTTGGGCTGGATCTGGAGGGGGTCCAGTGGGCACAGCGGGACCTAAACAGTAGTTTCTTGTTTTAAAAATTTTAAGGATTAGTAAAAACAACAAACAGAAGAAAATCCTCAAACTTTTTGAACTAACATTTATTTTGCCAGGTATATGACTTCACCTGGCTATAACAATAAAGTGTAACAAACAAGATGCCTAATACAACAGAATGCATTACTGCATTGTTTTGAAGACCAGAAGTCTGAGATCAAGGTTTTGGTATTGTTGGTTCCTTTAGAGAAACTTAAGGATGTACTATTGTGCTATGACTGTCTTCTAATTTGTGGTAGTTTGCTGTCAAAATTGGCTTGTGGATTATTACCATATCCTCTGCCTTCATATTCAAATAGGACTTTCATTGTTATGTGTGTCTCTATCCACATTGCCACTTTTTTTTTTTTTTTTTTTTTTGCAGAACCGGGGATTGAACTCAGGCCCTTGTGCTTGTCAGGGAGGCGCTTATTCCACTGAGCCATCTCCCCGGCCCCACTGCCACCTTTTTTACAAGGATACTTCTGATACTGGATTAGGATCTACATTAACAGTTTCATTTTAATCTAATTACCAAATAAGGTTATTAATATGTTTTATTTTGAGGGCAAAGTAATTCAATCTATAACACCAATTAAGAATATTGAAAAGAAAGAAAGCTTCTTCTATCACCTTCATAAGCATTTTACAAAAGATAGAATAGGGCCAGTGAGATAGCTCAGTGATCTAAAGCACCTGCTTAGGAAAGCTTAGGCAAACACAGGGACTTGCAATTTGATCCTGGTACCATATGCTGTGCCAACCGTGCCCCAAGGGTGGGCTGAGCCAGCCACAATAAAAAGATAGAATATGTTTACTATTAAAATATGGAAGAAACTAAAAAGATTAAATTGGGAATTTGTATTTAAGTATTCACCCCAGTTATCTTTGGCCCCCTCTCTTGGTCAAGAGAGAAAGAGGGAGGATGCTTTCATAGATCTGTGTCTAGCAAAGTGTCTCAGTATTAATACTTTAATATGATTATGTTTTAGAAAAATTCATCTTTCAAGGAAATTAAGTGATTCAGTAAAGAGGTTAATGTTAAGCATAGTAAACATTCTAAAACATCCCATTAATTCTCATGGGCAGAAATATGAACATATATAACATTTTATATGGTAATAAAATGTTTAATTCCAGAATGAAGTTTTATTAAAAATTAAATAAATCACACGTTTCCATGCTAGAAGACTTCAATGTATGAAGATTCCATCTTGCTGGCTTGTTTCTCCAACTCTTATCATATGTTCTATAGCTAATATCATCACCTCCTCTAACACTTTTAGTTTTTTAAAATTTATTTTAAAGAGAATAGAAAAACAATAGAAATGACATTGGAAATGCTACACAATTTAAAAAGAACAAGATGATAGGTATTCAACCATGGCTGTTATGTTGCACATTGCTGTCTTCAATGTAAAACTGCTCAGGTTCTAGACATAAGCATACAAAATTGGCCAAAGTAAAGATTTTAAGCCTTAACTGCTATCTTCAAAAAATGGATTAGTAGTATAATCATTTCAGCTATCCTGTGCATATACATACATGACTTTTTTCCTTTCCTTTTTTTGTGTATTTTCCTTTCCCTCATCCCAATTGCTTATTTCTTTTGCTCAGTTTCTTTCCTTTTTACTATATCTATTGTACCCTTTAGATTTTATATGCTCTTTCAGGTTCTGACATGAGGGAGATGATATGATGTTTGTAAATGTGGATCTGATTTATTTCACCTATAATGTATGGTGTCTAGTTGCAACCATTTACCTATAAAAGTTTCAAGTTTGTCTTTCTTTATAGTTGAGTAATATTCCAATAAAAATACCGCATCTTTTTTTATCCATTTTTTTAGGTAATGGACATTTGGCTTGTTTCCAAAATTTAGCTATCACAAATTATGCTGCTATAAACATGGGTGCATGTATATCACTGTGGTATGATGTTTATAGTTATTCTGGAAAAATATCCAGAAGGGGAATAGTTGGATTGAATGGTACTTCTAATCCTAGTTTTTTGAGAATTTTTCACCTTGATTGCCATAGAGATTGTACAGTTCTTTACTCCCACAACAGTGGAAAATAGTTACTTTTTTCCCTTTACTCCCACAACAATGGAAAATAGTTCCTTTGAACTCAGGACCCTGCACTTATTCTACTGATCTATCTCCCCAGCCCCAAGATGCCATTTTTGGGTTGAGTTTTTGAAGGCCTGATTTTTTTTTTTTTTAGTTCTTTATGCTTTCTCTGAATGAATGTTAATGAAGATTTTTTTCCCCAATTAATGGTTTTCTTTTCATTTCATTGGTGATTTCTTTTGATGTGCAAAAACTTTCAATAAGATGAGATACCAGTTGTTGATACTTTGAAGTATTTCCCATGAAGTTTGGATTTTGTTCATGAACTGTCTGCCTAACCCTATGTCTTCAAAATTTCTACCTACTTTGTCTTCTAGTAGATTTAGTGTTTCTGTTTTAAGGTTTAGATCTTTAATCCATTTGACTTTAGTGTATGGTGGTAGACATGGTTCTAGTTTTAGTTTTTGGTATGTGGGAAGCCAGTTTGGGGAGTATTAGGATTAAGTATTCTCTAAATTTTTTGTAGAGTTCGGCTGTGATTCTGTCAGGACCTGGGCTTTTCTTTGTTAGTAAGTTTTTTTTTTTAAATTCATTTTAATGGGACAGAAAAGAATAGCAATGAACAGTTTCAAAACAGGTTAGTAGGACAGTTACTATAATTAATACATTACATATTGTTGTCTTCATAGTAGCTATTGAGAGGACAAGATGTAGTCATGATATCTTGTCTAAGCAATATTAGTACAAACCTTTTTTCTCATTGATATCTTCCTATTTTTTTGTGTAAATATATATATATATTTATATATTTCACTACAAAATGGACATTTATTTATATCCCCCTTTTTGTTTTGTTTTTTCAGAGATGGGTGTTCCATTGCTGTTAGAGAAGCTATATACGGAGTGTATTTAAAAGACCTTTTCATACTTGATGCCAGTCCAAAGATTGTAGGTACTTGAATTTAACAGAATAACCTAATATAGTCTGATAGTACATAATAGTAGTTAATTACCAGCACAACTGACAATTGTCTAAAGTTCTTTACTTGAGCCTTTTATAGCTTAGGATATTAATATAGTTTTACTTTTTCTACCTCATGGTTACACTTTTCTGCTGGATGGTTAAGACCAAGTTAAAGAAAGACCTATATAACTAAAAATGTAACTTTTTCTATTTGATATGGTCAGTCAAATCCCCTGGAACCATGTATAGTACCTTGTGGATCTTTTGTCAGTATCAGCCATCTGGATGAGTTATGACCATTGCTTGACCATTGTGCTCTCTGTCAAAGCCTGAGAGAATTTTTTCTCTCTAGTTGACTCTCCTTAGGCATAGTATACATCATCCATCACTTTCCTTTTTGGCCCCAAATTTCCTTGATCAGAAAGTTTGGGACACTGCTTAGTTACAGGTTGTCACAGCCGAGGTTCTGTTATGTCATGAATCACTACTGACCTTGAAGGGCCACAGTCAAAATACTGGCTATCTTTAGAGCCCATCTATCAGTTTATTTTTTGTCTGCAAACTTTAGTTGTTAACCATCCAGAAAAGAATTTGACTGATATTATTATCCTATAAAGGAGACAGTTAAGCTTAACATCACTATCTGTCTGAATATCACATATGCTAGATATAAAATGAAACTGCTATTTTCCAACAATCATGGATGTTCTAAAATTTAAATCCCTATAGAATGTAAAAAAAAGTACACATTTTTTTACACAGCTAATTAGAAAGCAAATTGTATTTAACACTGTGGCAGTACAATCCTACTACATTTTGTTTTTCTTGTCTCTCACTTACTTTTTTAAGTTCTTAAATTACTTCTTCAATTTCACTGACTTATATTAGATTGTTCAGGATTTTTATATCTTCTTGACTCAGCTTTTGTAAATTCTACATATCTAGAAATTTGTCCATTTCTTCTGCTTTCCATCCTATGAGAGTAAAGCTTTTTGAAGTAGGTATTGATAATCTTCTAACTCTCCACAAGATTGTAGTAATTTCACCCTTTTCATTCCTTATTGCATCATTTGAGTTTTTTCTTTCCTTTTTTGATGCAGTTGGCTTGGGGTTTATCAATTTTATTTAATCTTTCAAAGAACAAACTCTTTGATTCATTAATTCTTTGTAATGTTTTCTTTATCTCAATTGCATTAATTTCTGCTTTGATGTTTATAATTTCCTTCCTTCTTTGGGCTTTGATCCTGGTTTGCTCTTGTTTTTCTTTTTTTAAAATTTTGTACTTTTTATTATTATTTTTAAAGAATACAGAATAGAAAAAAACAGTATTAAACATGATACAAGTTTCACTAAACAAATAGGAATCCAACAATAGTTGCTGTATTACATGATGCTATGTGCAAATTAGTTTTTCAGATTATCAGATATAATATATAACTTTTGTTTTTTAAAAAAACAATAACCAAGAAGTTATGAGAAATTCAAGAGATGAAAAAAATCAGAGTAAAAACAAAAATTGTAAGCATTAACTGCTCCTTTCTTTTTCTTTGTATTCATATCAATCGAATTCTCAAAGTAGAAAGGAGTAGGCAATAAATATTTAAAGATTTAAAATTTCTGAATTTAGTTCAACTTACAATATCACATTTCCAAGAAAAATGAACCTTTTGCACAAGAAATTTAAATAAAATCATACCAAGATACACAAAAATGAAGTTGTCCAAAACTTATTATAAAGAAAAAATGGTTAAAGCATATACATAAACAATATTAGTTATGGAAGAACAAAATTAAATAGTATCTCATTCCACATTAGGAAGGAAAAAAAAGAGAATAAAAGGACCAAATGTGTAAGAGACTAGACTAAAGGACTGAAAGAAAAAAAATCTATCCCTTTTGAATTTTATACTTAACAAACGTATCTTTGAAAACTAAAAGTAAAATATTTTCTATTTATACAAACTTGAAATATTTTAATACCTCCAGACATATTATATGGAAAATAACAAAGAGCATATTTCAAAAGGCATGAGAAGTTACAATATGCTCCTGCATGAACAATAAAGAGCTCTCAAAGTGATAGTTATGCAGGACTATATAAAATATATCAGATGAGCCTTTATTTAATTATTTAATTAATTAATTTTGCTCTAGTCAAGGGAGGAAAACTTTATTCAGACCCCGAGGCTGCAGGCATTGGGCAGGTGGTGCCCTTCTGGATGAGGGGCTGGCTGAGCTTTACTTGACCTTCTTCTTGGGGCGCAGGTTGTTGGTGTGGCCACACTTCTTGTGACAGTTGACAGCGCGTGGGTGCAGGAGGGCATAGCACTGTGGCAGATCATCGTGTCACAGTTGTGCTTCTGGGCAAGCTGGTGCAGGGATGGCTCGATGATCCCACCTTGCAGGCAAAGCACCAGGTGCAGGGTGGACTCTTTTTGGATGTTGTAGTCAGAAAGAGTCCGACCGTCCTGCAGTTGTTTGCTGGCAAATATCAGATGCTGCTGGTCAGGTGGAATGCCCTCTTTGTCCTGGATTTTGGCTTTGACATTCTCGATGGTGTCACTGGGCTCAACTTGAGGGTGATGGTCTTGCCAGTCAGGGTCTTCACAAAGATCTGCAACTCTGCGTCTGCCGCTCGGCCGCCACATTTGAACCCTTATTTAAAAGGTCACCGAAGATTTCTATGTCGGGTTATACACTTTTTTTTTCATATATATGTGTGTGTATGTGTGTATAAAGAATAGGGAAGAAGTAATATAAAGGCAACAGAAAATAGAAATATACTTTTTAAAGTTTCTAATACTAGGAGAAGATACCATATGATGTCTTTCAGATAAATTGTAATTCAAAGATATAATATAAATCTTAAAACAAAAATTAAGATTAAGCATTATTCAGAAAATTACATACTAATAAATTGAAAATTCAATGTTTCAAAAAATTGAACTAAGAAAAATTTTAATGATAGTAAAGACATACTAAGAATAAGACATAAATAAGATAAATGCTGGAATGATGAATAAATGACCATCACTTCTGACAGTTTGGGGATAGGATATTGCACAATGTTCTAGTGTGCTGTAAACCTGGATAATGACCATGACACTTACTGATGACCAGGTGTCACTTGTGGGACTGAGCTACAGCTAGTTCCTTGAAATCTACCCTGTAGTCCCATATGGAATCTTGACTCATAGGGTGCAAGAGAAGTCCATTTGTAGAGTGTGCTGATGGGAATATTTTGCTGCTGTATACAACAGAATAACTGAAAAACTACTATTTTATACCTCTTATTTTCCTGTGTTTGTTTGCCCTATTTGGTGGGTTGTTTCCATTCTCGTTCATGGGGTTCTGATCATTTTGCTCCCTTTCTAGAACATCATTTAGCAGTCTGTGTAGTCTTGGCTTTGTCATCATGAAATTATTTAGTTGTTCTTTGTCATGGAAGTATTTTACTTCTCCATTATATTTGAAAGAGAGTTTTGTAGGGTATATCAGTCTGGGTTGGAATTTGTTTTTTTGCAAGACTTGAAGTACTTTGCTCCATGCTCTTCTTGCCTTGATGGTTTGTGAAGAGATATCTGCTGTTATTCTGTTGGGTTTTCCTTTAAATATGATCTGTTTCTTTTCTTTAGCAGCTTTTTGTATACTGTTCCTGTGCTGAATTTCTGGGTCTTGATTGTTATATGTCTGGGAGTGGTTTTAATCGGGTTGATGTCATTTGAAGTTCTATATGCTTCATTTCTCTGAATGTCAGATTGTTGCCTCATATTTGGGAAGTTTTCTGCTATTACTTCTGCCCATATTCTTTTTTTTTTTTTTTTTTTTTTTTTTTTTTTTTTTTTTTTTTTTTTTTTTTTTTTTTTTTTTTTTTTTTTTTTTTTTTTTTTTTTTTTTTTTGTCTTTTTGAGACAGGGTCTCACTATGCAGTTCAGGCTGGCTTTAAGCTCACTTTGTAGCTCAGGCTGGTCTTGAACTCACAACAATCCTTCTGCCTCAGCCTCCCAGTGCTGGGATTACAGGCATGCGCCACCACGCCCGGCTGCCCATATTCTTTTTATATCATTTGTGTTGACTTCTTCCTTCTCATTGATGCCTATTAGTCTTACACATTGTTCATTTTGCATTGTCTTGCAGGTGTTGAATTATTTTTTCCTGCATCCTAGTTGTTTTTAAGAGATCTTCGGTTACTTTTTCACTAATTGCAATGGTGTCTTTAAGGTCAGAAAGTCTATTTTCACTTTCACTCAAATGGATTTGCCAGTTTGCGATTGAGGTTTTAATTTCCTGAATATCACTTTGGATCTATTTCATACATTCTATTTCAGGGATTTCAAAGACATTTGGGGAGCTAATAGTTATTTCATATTATCTTGAAAACTGGTTGAGTTTGATTTCGTTTGAGTGAGGTTTTACTTCAGGAAATTCCCATATTATCTTCTAGGGTAAGAGATTCATGAAATTATGAGATAAAATAGAAGAGGACAGTTATCTGAAAGTTATTTTACTAAAGACAGAAAAAATGTAAAGTTCCATATGTGTGGTCATCAAGTTGGGTGCATGTAGATGGCTCTTGTTTTCAGCATTTTCCTTCCATGGTTATTGTTAGACTACACTGATGGATAGACCATTCATATCTTGGGACACATAAATTTATACCTTCCATACTATTTTTAGTGTCTTAATGAATCAGAATTGTGAGTGGAACCATTTCGATTTTTCTGTGTCTCAAAATCATGGTTTGTGGTGGTTTTCTTTCTTTTTTTTTAATGTGTTTGGTACAAGGTCTCACTGCACAGTTCAGACTCATAGTGATCCTCCTGTTTTCAGCCTCCCCAGTTCTGGGATTACAAGCATGCACCACCATGCCCAGATTTGGTTGCTGGCTCAGTGTACCCAGGAGTGGGGCTGGTGTGGTATGTGATGCTGGGAATCTAACCTTGGTCCCTCTGCTCACCTAATCAGGTGCTTAGTCTGCTGAGCTATCTCCCCAGTTGCTGCTGGTGGTTTTCTGTTGTTAATGTATTTATTTTATTTTAGAAAGATCACTTATTCAATCATTTGATTTCATAATGGCTATGCAACCACACTGAACACACTTTGGTAGCTAGGCAATGTCATTTATAGTGCTGAGATGGTCAGGTAGATCTAAAGCAAAAGAAAAATAACATTTCTTATTTGCAAGATCTATGCTAGTGAAACAGCTTCCAAAAACACACACTGTGTACTTACTAGAGCTTTTTAATGTTTTATTTCTCTAAGTGGGTACAAAAGCTGGTTCCTATGGAAGTGAGTATTATTTCAGTAAATGTTAAATCTCTTTTATCATAAGGATAATATAAAAAGCTATTTTTAGACTTATGCTTCTCTGGTCTGTTATGTTGTTTACTACATAATGGTAAATTTAATGATTCTCCCTAGTGATTAAGTCCAATTACCCAGGAAATCAACTAAATCACTTCAAGAAGCTGATGCCAAAAATCTGGGTATCTTATAAAGGAAAATGTATACAAACTCAAGAGTGAAGTTACTCTTCAGCCAATTCCTGAGTAGACTAAGTCCAGGTATTGGATTTCATATCAACAAATAATCAAAGGCACAAAATTCAATGTTCAGAACAATGATTTGGAAGAGGAATAAAGGTATTTAATGGGAAAGGTACCTCTGTAGTGACTGTAAAAGAATTTGCAAACAAGAAATTTGGACTAACACATAAATTTAACAAGGTTTCTGCATGTAAAATCCACACACAAAAATAATTTGCATTTGTATACATTATCACTGCATGATTATAAATGATTATGAAATATGATTTACAATAGAAATAAAATTATGAAATCTTTTGGATAAATGTAGCAAATTTGTATAGAATTGTATGCCAATATTATGAAACATTATATTTTCATTTAAAAAATTTAAATAAATGAAGGATGTACTACATTCATGTATGACTCATTAAGGGTTACATGTCACCTCCCTCCAATTTATTCAATAGATTCAATAAAATTTTAATTGAAATCCCACCACGGTTATTTTGGGTAGAAAGTGAGGTGATTCTAAAATTCACACATTTATTCAAATGATCAAAAATGACCAAACACTGAAAAAGATGTACAAAGTTGAATGACTAGGATTGCATCATTTAAAAGTTATTACAAAGTTACAGTAATCAAAAGCACAGTAACTATAGTAAAAAAGACAATAGGTCAATGGAACAGAGTAAGTTCAGAATTAGACACAATTGTGTGGATAATTAATTTTTTATGAATTTATTTCATTTTATTTTGAAGAGTATAAACAAAAGTGAGAACAAAAAGCAGACATGAAGACAGAGATAGGCCAACATAGAACAATACTTGTTACAGATTTTCAAGACAAGAATAGCTGATCAGCAATGGTTGATATATTGCCCATTTTTATCATCAAGTCTGTCACTCAGATTAACAGATATAGTTATGTACAATTTGACATATGATTGAATATTACTGCTTGCTTTCAAGAAATCTTGAATTTTTATTGATTTTTTTAACAATGGTGAAATTCAGTATATCTATTGAATTTTAAAATATTGCATTTTCAGTGAATTGTACTGAAACAATTGAAAATATCTGTGTAAGCAAATGAATTTCAGTCAAATATAAAGTAATATTTTTAATTTTTTTGTGTGTATTTAGTACAGCATCTACAGGGTCTCACTACATACATTGGACTTGTGATTCTCCTGTTTCCAGCCTCACAAGTGCTGGGATTAGAGGTGCGCACCACCCTGTCCAGTCTCTTTTGCCATCTCAGGGGGGTGGGGCTGCACAGTGCAGGGGATATCAAACCCTAATCCCTGCATCTGCCTAAGCAGGTGCTTAAATCTGCTGAGCTATCTGGCCAGTCCTAAACCAATATTATTTTTTAGAAGATTATAAGAGAAAATCTTTGGGACTTGAGATCAGGTAAAGATTTTTTAGATGTAGCAAAAGCACAAACCATAATAGGAATATTTAGTGAAATAGCTTATGAAAGCTTAAAACATACTATATAAAGGACTATTAAATGTAAAAAAGTAAGGCATAGGTTGGTACTTATAAATCAAGGGCTTGTGTTTAGATTACAGAAAGAATATTGAAGAATCAATGAGAAGGCTGGGAAGATAGCTCAGTGGTCTAAACACCTGCCTGACAAGCACCTGAACTTGGGTTCCACCCCAGGCACTGTACGCCATGCCAGTGGTGCACAGTGTTGGCCACTGGAACTGAGTGTGGTTGTGCACTCCTGTAATCCCAGCGCTGGGGAGTCTGAGGAGGGAGGATCACTAGGAGGCTGAGCTGCTAATGACATCCTGTACCAAATAAATGAACAAATAAAGGATTAAAAATATCAATGAGAAAATCCAATCAAGAAGGGTAAACATTTTGAACACTTTACTAATGATAGATCTATATAGTAAATAAGCATACACAAAAAATATGAGTCAATCTCAGATGAAGTTCAGTGTGCAGACTATGTGCCTCACTGACGGAGAAGGGAACATTGCACATTTCTTATTCCCTCTTTTTGGCCAGAAGCATAATGCTGTGACCTTAACCCTCATAGATAGCTGGGTAGATATTGCTATTTTTCAGCTAAAAGAGGGAAGTAGTAAAGAAAAAGCAGCTGTTTTCCACTCCATGAACTCTGCTCTGGGGAAGAGCCCATGGCTGGTTGGGAATGAGCTCACTGTGGCAGACGTGGTGCTCTGGTCTGTGCTCCAGCAGCCCAGTGTTGCAGCATGGCAACACTTGCCAACATACAGCAGCGATGGCTGAAGTCATGTGAAAAGCTGGATTCCTTCACCACTGCTCTCAAGATGCTTAACTGAAGTTCAGAAACTGGTTCGGTTCTAAGAATGATGCTGCCTCGTGCCTATTGTCAGTAGAGACTTATAAACAGAATCAGTCTTTTTTATTTAGAAAAAATATAAATCATTAAGGATAGGAAAGCTAAGCAAATTAAAGCCATAATTAAATGTTACTTACCTATTAGAATGACTAAAATTAAGGATTAGAACTATTCAAAGAAGATAGAATAGAAGCCTCAGAAATTTGCTTCTCCACTTGGAAGTTTGTATGATGTAACTGTTTTAAACTCTGGGGTTTATCTACAGCTTGTGACTTAAAAGAGAAAAAAAATATATAGGTCATTGGATCTTTGGGATTGTTTTTCAATTTTGCCTTTAAGGCGTCTCTCATCTGAATAATCCTGTTAACATCAAATGGCCCAAATGTTCACTCTCATTCTAAATTAATCTCACATATACTCTGGTTTCTCTTCAGATCGCATAAATCTTTCGCCTTTTACTAAATTAATCTCACAGAAACGATATTAGTTTCAGCATAAATACAAGTAATAACCAGGAGCTAACCTGAAATTTTAGATGTAGGTGTAGAACAAGACATATCTATAAACACTAGCAATGTTCAAAGTATTCTTATGTGCTTGATGAGTGAAGTGCCTGTCTAATGACTGTGCCATTTCTAACTGCAAATCTCACCAACTGGTGGCTTCTGATTGATGAAAAGCTTTGATAAGAAGTCTGTCCCCAAACCAGACACTCACAGATGAAAGCAAAACAAAACAGAACAAAACAAAAAAAGACCTAGGAAAGCTCACAGGAATTTAAGCAACGCTGGGAAGAGTTTGCCCAAAGGTTGGCAGTCTGTAAAGAAAACGAAATTCTTTAGTCCCTAGCACTAGTTTATGAATCAAACTCACTGAGCTCAAACCAATCACTTTCTCTAGGAACTTTCCCCCAAAGGAATATTATGAAGAATCTGACAAGAATAAGCACACATAGTATTATGAAGTCAACTTCCACCAAGGATAAAAATTCTTTAAATCTTAGCAGATCTTTTCAAATGAAAAGATTTCTAAATTAGTTTCTAATTAGTAGGAGCCAAAATAAATTTGATAGTTGAGATTTCCACAAAAAATAGAGATCTACACGGTGCAATTTTTACTTCACTGTTATTGTCAGAGAAACTCCTCCCCCCAGCCCATTAGGAGCATCAAATGACTTCAGAGGAGCATTTTGTTTGGTTTTGAGGTAATGGTGATAGTGAGGCTTTCACTTGTTCTCAGTGGAGCTTCTAGGATGATCGAATGATGACTTGCTGAAATTTTATCAAAACCATTTGTTGATAAGACAAGGCTGAGTTTAACTATGGTAAGAGAGATTACAACCCTGAAAAATGCTTTTTAGTAGTATATATTGAAAGTGGAGAGTTCAAGAGCATTTAAGAAACTTAGGGGGGAGTTTAAGGTAATTGTGTCAATAAGAAGTCATGATTAGGACTGGATAAACATTTAGATACAAAAGTTATTTGATGATGTTGTTGGAAAAGGAGTTTGACATTCACTTGAATGAGATTTTAGGAAATTCTTGGGCAAAACAATTTTTTGTTATAAACAGACTAATGGAGTCAGATTGAGTGTCTAGAGATAATGGTATGATTTAAATATTTTTGAATTGTAAAATTTATATAGCATAAAATTAATTATATATATAATTTATATAGCATATAATTAATTCATATAGCATAAAATATGCAATTGAGTGGTATGTAGTACATTCACATTATTATGCTATTAGTACCTTTATGTAGTTCTAAGATATTTTGATCACCTTAAAAGGAAAATTCATATCCATCATATGTTCATTCCTATTTATGCATCCTCAGTTCTCTGAAAATCACTGGGAAGATAATGCTTAATTTGTTTTGCCTCCTTTTAAAATTGTTTCTCCTGTTTCTCTTCTTAATATCTTATATATATATTTTTTCTTTCTTCCAATTTTACATGCATATATCTGGTAATATGAATAACTGTTGGAAGACAACACTATGCATTATAACAAATACTGCAACATTCATACTACTTTGTTAAATAAAATTCTGCATTGCTTGTAATTTTTCTGTTTTAATACTATTTTGTACTTTCTTAGAAAAGAGAGAGAACTCTCTAGGCAGCTTTGTTCTTTATAGATTTTTCTGTTTTGGTTATCTCATATAATTGGAGCAGTATAGCTATTTTGTGTTTGATCTCTTTTTCTTGGTGTTGTAACATATATAAGTACATTATTGTTTTTTATCACTGAATATTATATTATATGGGTGTATTTCATTTTGTTTATCCATTCTTCAGTTAATGGATATGCAATTTGTTCCTGTCTTTTTGCCATTGTGAACAGTATTGCTTAAGCATTTTTGTGTAAGTTTTTGTTTAAATACCTATTGTGCTAGCCAGGTTTCCATTACTAATGACCAAATACCTGAGGAAATTGATGCAAAAGGAGGAAAGGCATATTTGTTCCTGATTTCAGAAGTTTTAATCCATGATCCCTTGGCCTTAAAGCTTTGGGCCTGTGATGGCATGGTATATTGTCATAGGAATTTGTGGTAGAGGAGTGTTGCTCACTTAATGATGGCTGGAAAACAGACAGAAAGAAGTTGGGATCCAAATATATTTTTCAAGGGCATATTCACAATGATCTAACTTCCTTTGGATCCAACCTCCCAAAAGTTCTACTTCTCAATAGTGCCTCAGGCTGATGATCAAGCCTTTAATACCTAGAATTTTATATCTTTTTTCAGTTTGATTGAATATATACTTCAGTGTTGAGTTGCTCAGTCATATAATAATAATGCATTTGACTTGAAGTCCAGCTTGAGCTGCATAGTGAGACCCTATCTCAAAGAGATAGAAGGAAGAAGAGGAAGAGGAGGAGGAGGAGGAGGAGAAGGAGGAGAAGAAGGAGAAGAAAAAGAAGAAGAAGAAGAAGAAGAAGAAGAAGAAGAAGAAGAAGAAGAAGAAGAAGAGGAAGAAATGGTCAAAGCATCATAGTAGTTGCTCCTTTATGCTTTCCTGTACACTTGTTATTTTTGGTTTTCAGTTTTTCTCTCTCCTTTTCATGCATCCTTTGGTTTTAAAGTTAAAGTTATCTTAGTATTTGTGAACTTGTATTTTGCTATAGATTACTTCCCTGAACTAAATGATGTTGAATAGCTGTTCATGTGTTATTGTCTGTATATCTTAGAACAAAAGTCTACTGAAGTCCTTTGATCATGTTCTTTTTTGTTTTTGTCTTTTTCCTGTAGAATTCAAGTATTTCTTTATGTATTCTGGATAGGAGACCCTTATCAGATATATAATTTTCTATTTATTATTTTTCCCATGTCTACAAAAAACTTCAAAATTTTGAAATTCAGTTGGCTTTTTATTTAATTTGTGTTTCTCCTTTCATTTCTAATAATCCCTTGTCAAATGAAAGGTCATGATGAATTAGTCCATATCTTTGTGATTGTGGCTGCTATTTTTAGAGACAAATCTTGGTATGCAGTTTAAACTGGCCTTGAGTTTGATATGTAGTTCACACTGGGTTGGAACTTGACATCTTCCTATTTTAGCATCCTGATTCTGGGACTACAGGTACTGAGTAGTACGTCATCATACCTCTCTATATTTCAGCTCTTCTATTTAAGTCTTAAGTTTATCTATTTGCATTAAATTTTGTAAACAGTGTGAAGTAGGGGTCCAACTTCATTCCTTTGCATATAGCTTTTCATTTGTCTTAATATCATTTATTGGATATTCTTTTCTTTTGGAGTGTTTGGCACTCTGGTTGAAAATTAGTAAACTACACACACATAGTTTATTGTTCTTGGACTCTTACATTCATTCTTTTCACTTGCATGTCTTTTTAAATACCAGCACCAGACTGTTTAATTGCTATATCTTTGTAGTAAAGGTAGATCTGGGAGAAGTGTGAGTCTTCCAACAACTTTGCTCTTCTTTATTAAGACTGCTGTTACAGTCAACTAAATCTTGACAAAAATACTGTGATAATACAACAGGGGAAATACTGGTCTTTTCAATAATTGATGGTAGGGAAATAGTAAGCCTAGGTTAATGATTTCTTAGATTAAGTAATAAAAAACAATGATAAAGGAACAGTTTCATGAAATTTTACTTCATCAATAGTAAAAGCGTTTGCACATCAGAAGTTACTATCAAGGAAATGAAATAAACAAGCCTAAGATCTGGAAGAAAATAATTGTAGGCTGTATAATCTGTTAAGGGACTAACATCCAGAAGAAGCTATATTATGAATTTATAACTGTAGGAAAAGAAAGTCTTTTCCACTCTGCCTTCTTTAGTTTCTTTGCAAAAGTTGGTCAAAATTTTCTCACTCTTTTGTGCTACTGTTTCTAGTACTTGCAAACAATAATTTAACAGAATCTTTCAACATGAAAGTTTTTAAATTTTTTATTCTTTTGACTTACTCCTTTATTTTTCTTTTTTCCTCAATTTACTAACTTGTTCTCTAGTTGTTAGCATCATTTTCACATATCTATATATTTTTTTTAATATTTATTTATGTATTTGGTACGGGGTCTCACTATGCAGCTCAAACTCATAGTGATCCTCTTGTTTTTAGCCTCCCCACTGCTGGGATTACAGGTGAATTTCGTCATGCCTGGACTGGGTTGCCGGCTCAGTGTGCCCCAGCAGCAGGCTTGCCACAGCATGTGTGTCCAGAGATGGAACTCCAGACCCTGTAATTGCCAAAGCAGTTCACTTAGTCAACTGAGTTATCTCGTTGGTCCCATTCTCATTATATTAAAGAATTCCAGAATTGTTATTGTAGGAATCAATCCAAAGTTTTCTATTTTTAGACTTTGGTTAAGTCTCTTAGAAATAAAGTATTAGAGTGCTAAAAAGTTAGATACGCAGTTGACATCGAAACAAAGGCAAGGGCTAGGGAACACATCTGCCTGGAAAGTGCAAAGTTCTGAGTTCAATTCTTGGTACAAAAATAAAAGACAAGAGAATAAAGCAGATGCAGATGCACTTAATCTTTTCTGAGGCATCCATGTTCCTCTTTAGGATACCTCCTTTTCCCTGAGATTTTATTCAGCATCCAATTTAATTCATTATAAAGACTACCTTCCTCTTAGGAATAGAGCATCAATGAGGTTCTTCTCCATTAGACAATGGGGTCTTAAGAGGTAAGGGCCTCTGCTAGAGACATCCCAGAATTCCTCTGGAATGACATAGAAGAAAAAAGCCCAGTGATACCAGAGTCAGAATAGTAGGGCAACCTCCTCTCATTATAATTCATTTAGTAAATATTTATATCAGGTGTTCCCAACTCTGACTATGTTTTATGGTGGTGAAATTTTAGATGAACATTGCTCTGTAAAGAATTATAATTTTGTAGGTTTTGGACTAAATATTCATGAAATTTATTGTTTATAATATTATTTTTTGGTGTGTGTGTGTGTGTGTGTGTGTGTGTGTGTGTGTGTGTGTGTGTGTGTGAAATCGAACTCAGGGCGCCGTGGTTGCCAGGCAGGCTCTGTGCTACTGAGTTAAATATCTGGGCCTTGTTTATAAAAGTTGCATATGTTTCTGTCTATTGAAGTAAATTAATGTCAATAGCCTTTGTCAATGTTTTTACACTGAAGCTAAGCTCTTTAAAAATTTACATAATCCACTAAATACATTGCATATTTCTTCATTTGCTTTTTGCAAATAGCAAAACCAGCAGGAAAAGAGCCCTTGCCAGCATTTATTCAGGTTCCCTCCTGCTACTCCTTCTTCTCTTGCCTCCAATCAAAGCTTGTTAACATTTTGTTCTCAGAGAGAAGATATAAATAAAAGTTTCATTGTAGAAGAAATAACAGGCTTATTTCAATAAAAATACTGATTAGATGCTAAATACTATGCATGGTGTTTCTTCAGCCTCCAAATTAAAAAATATTTAAATAGTTTCTGATAGACAGCCAATACATCGGCTTTTCATTGATATCTTATAAGCAAATATATGATAGAAAAATTATTTTTACTGTACTACAATTCTTATAATTTATTTTTGTGGTACTGGGGATTGAACCTAGGACCCCATGATTGTTAGGCAAGTTCTTTACCACTGAACTGCATTTCCAGCTTGTATTCTTTTTAAAACATATTAAACAGCTACATTAGCTAAATTGTAGAAGGATACAAAGATGTGCAAAATACTAGTTTCAGCTAGAGAAAATGCTGGACTGCTTTCTTCTTCATGTTTCTTTCTGTGCTTGCTTTGACAGCACATATGTGTTTCTTACTTCACCACAGTGTTTCTTTGAGATTTAATGAGGAACACTCCCCCCACTCTCATGCACTAAGTGAAACAAGAACTAATTAGAACGTACCTTAAAGGCCACCTACTGAAGAGGTAGAAGGACTATTTCATTCTCAAATTTCTGTTTATCAGGGGTAATCTTAGGTTGGTCAGAGTGGTTGAGAAATTTTCTAAGGGCATGCCACATGGTGACAGAGATGGAGTCAGGCAGAAAGCAAGACAGTCATGGTGCAGCTGAAATAAGGGCTGTCAGGTGATGCCTGCAGTTGGTTGGGGCAACAGTTCTGGGACTAAAGAGTGGATCAAGAAGATGTAGGATGAGGTTTAACAGATATACAATGTAGCCTGCTTCTAGCCTAGAGGGAGATATGTCACCTTGACTTGAGTAAGCATCTAGCAGATAATTTAAGGTCTGGGTTTGTCTGTAGATGGCTGTGAACTGAGGGGAGAGGACCCATCTTCGATGTGGGTGGCACCAGCCAACAGACTCATAGAATGGTTGCAATAAACATGGAAAGGAGGAGGAAGTCTTCTCTTTTTATCTTTTTTAGAGCTCTGGTCTTTACCATTCTCTTCAGACATTTATCTTTAGTCCCTTCAGGCTTCCAGAGCAGACTTTCCAGCTTTCCAATGCAGATCTTTGACTTTCTGATATGGACTCCCACTGGACTCTGCAGTGAGCTCCAGGCCTTTGACTTCCTACCAGATTCTCCAGTCCTGCAGCTCACAGATGATCATTACCTGCTGCTGATTCAGCAGGTGGTCGTCATAAGCCTACCTAGTAAACCATACTTATATATATCCTGTTCTTCTAGGGAACTTTAGCTAATATACCATCTCTCTTGTTTTTCTGTTGCAGTACTCAGCTCTTTCTTAAAGTAACAACTTATCTGCCTCCTGCTTTTTATACCTACATTTACATTTTCCAGAATTTAATAAGATTTAATTAATAAGGTGTGTACTCATGCTGTATTTCATTCAGTGTAATTATTCTGAGTGATATCTACACTGTATTCTGTTGTACAGACATACAATCTGTTAATCTTATTGATGGGCATTTGGATTATTTTTAGATTTTGGCTACATTAATAAAGTTTCTATAACATTTATATGCATGCGGCATGTATGGGTATAAGATTTCCTTTCTCTCAGATGCACATTTAGTAATACAATGGGTGGATTACATTGTAGAGTATGCTTAACTTTTAAAGAAACTACTCAATGTTTTTCCAATGTGGTTGTGACATTTTTGTATCCCATCAGAAATCTGTGAATGCTTCCATGTCCTCACCAGCACTTAGTAGTAGCCTTTCTAATAGTAACTATTATATTATAATAGTAAATATTATATAAGTGTATAGTTCATGAGGGTTCCAATTATGCCAGTCTTTCTAATTTTCAGCCATTCTATTAGGTGTTTAGTGGCATTTTACTGTGGCTTTAACTTTCACTTTCCTAATAGCTAATGCTGTTGAACATCTTTTCATATGCATGACTTATTTTGATGTGAGATCTGTTTAAAATTTTCACCCATTTTTATTCAGTTTATTTTCTTATTACTGAGTTTTGAGAGTTCTTCATATAACGTTAAGATCTTTATCAAATATATAAGTTTGTTCTTTCTAAGCATTCTACTACTTTAATGTTTTTGTTACTTTTGTATTAGGGTAATTCTGGCCTTTTAGAAAATAATTCTAGAATAGCTCAATTTGGGGGAAATTTTGTAGGATTGACATTCATTGGTTTCTCTTTGATGGAATTCACCAGTAGGGATTCTAATTTGTTTTAATTTCTATTTCTTAAAATATTTTAAGCTATAAATTAATCTAAAAAATAAATGTAGGATTGTTTATGTCATCTCTTCTTGAAAGAGATTTGGTAGTTTATGTATCTGAAGGCTTTGTCCATTTTGTCTAAATTGCCAAATTTATTTCATAATATTATTCATATTTCTTTACATATGTGTAACGTTCTATTGATATCCTGTTCACTGCTTCTGCACCATCCTCCATCCCACCTTGGAGTCAGGAGATAGACATTTTTCAAAGAGGTAACTAACAAGATTTAGAAGTGGAAGGGAAAAATCAGGAACAAAATTTATCATAGAAATAAAAGGGAGTGAAAAGAAAGCATAAATTCCAAAGAAATTATAGGTGCAAAAGTTGCAACAATATAAGAAAATTAAATAGCATCCAGACCTAAAATTGCTGTTTTGAAATATTATTTTCTAACATTCATCGACATTTATTATATATTAGGCAAGTTCCAAATACTATATAAGTATTAAGTCAGTCTTCATAAAAATCCCAGTAAGCATGCACAGTTTACTTCTTACATTATAAATAAGGAGACTGAGTACATTGAATTTAAGAGTATTACAGGTCTAAGCTGACTGCTTAATGATTCCAACATAGGTTACCTTAAGTATAGTGTCAGGACAGTGTTGAGGGAGAGAAGCAATATCAATACCAGCATTGAAACACAGCAGCTGAGTAACCATGAACCTAGTTTACTGTATCAATAAATTAAGGAGATCTGAAGACTGAAAGAAATCTCAAAATCTGGGATGTTTCTCAGGACTTTTTTTTTATATTAATTTTATTGAGAAAGAATTAGTATTGAGGCAGTTTCAAAACAGGTTAGTAGGACAGTTACAGTAATTAATATATTGCATATTATTGTCTTTATAGTAGGTATTCAGAGTACAAGATGCAGATAAGATATCTTGGGAAAGTTTTATAAGAGTGTGGGAATGGTTAATAAAGCATTAAAATATACATAAATTATAAAAAAGAAACACTATTAGTTCAAATCTTTATTCTCATTGAACTAAGAGAAAGTAGCTGTATATCTATGTTAACTATTATATATATATTCACTAAAAGATGGTCATTCATTTATATCCCCTTTCTTGTTTCTAGAAAATAATAAATACAGGAAAAATGTTCCACATCACTATCCACCCATGAAATGCAAATCAAAACAACACTGAGATATCTAACCCCAGTAAGATTGGCTATCATAAAGAAATCTACCAACAACAAATGTTGGAAAGGCTGTGGGGAAAAAGGAACCCTTCTCCACTGCTGGCGTAAATGTAAACTCATGCTACCATTATGGAAATCAGTACGGAGACTCCTTTAAAAAACTAGGACTGAAAATCCCATTCAATCTAGCTATTCCCCCTAGTGAGAATTTTCCCAAAATAACTGAAAATATCTCAGGAATTTTTGCTTCTTGAATCCATACTTAGGAAGCCCATAGCATCATTTTAGAATGAGAAATGTATGTTTTGAAGAAAATGTATGTTCAACTTTATGAAGTTTTAATGATTGTATCTAAGGAGATTTATCCAGAAGGTAATTGGATTGGCATCTGGTGCTCAGGAGAGATATCTGGATTAGCAATAGGGAAGCTGAAGCAATTGATGAGCATTTTTAAAATTAAAAATCTTAGAACAGAAACAAAACCAAAAAGGGAACTCAGTGGGCCACGTACACATAAAGATTTAGTGGATGGATGATTCTGGGAAAGAACTAAGAAAGAAAGGGACAGAGCGATGAGTCAGTCGTTAAAAGAGTGTTACATATTCCAGTTGAACATTTCAAATGGAAAAGTCACAAGAAGAAGAGGAAGAGAAGTGTTCAAAAGAACCTGTGATTGTTGTTAGTGCTTTTTCTAGGACGCCAGGTCATTTCTTCCTGGATAAAAGTATATATTTGCTTGTCCTCTTAAAATTAAGTGTGGACATGTACTTTGCTTTGGCCAATGAGCTGTGAGTGAAATTGATGCATGTCACTGTTTGATGATAAAGGAAAGAAATAATATAGGAACTTGACATAGCTAATAGTAAAGATCAAAGGAACACTATTTTTTTTTCTCCACAGAGGTAGTGCAAGAAACTCTCATGACAATGCTGAAGGGGAATGGATAAGAAAGAATTAAGATAATATTATGTACAAGTACAAATTATATAAAATGGATATGATCATTATGTATGGCAATGGTACTAGCAAAATGTATTAAAAAAGAAAGTAAAAATATGATGAGATTGTTTTTTCAAAGGAGAGAGAAAGGGGGGAGGAGAGAGAAAGAAACATTGAAATATTGGAGAGGTGAAAATAGGATTTTTAAGTGTCAGTCATTGATTTGTTTTTGGTAGTATGGCATACGACATTGGTCACACTACAGAAGATAAAATAATATGAAAGAAAAGTGAATTATATTTCTTTAGGTGCAGTGAGCTTGTATTTATATGACAGCATCTCTTCAAGGCCCAAAGTGACAAAATTCATAAATACAAAAGTTAACTTCAGCTATTGATGTAACAGTTTCTCCAGAGCCACTACTAAACTTTGGAGGTTTAAAGGATTTGTGGTATTGGGTAACATGTGAGGAATAGAATACAAAGGGTAGGACCTAATCAGGGTAAAACCTTAAATATGGAGTCCTTCAGAAGCTGAACCCTTCAGAGGTGATGCCTTCGAAAACAGACTAAATTAGCAAAATCCCCTCCAGCATAATGGGCAGTCATATCACAAACATGTTTTGGTGCTTAATTTATTATTTATTTATTTTGTGTATTTTAGGGAAGGTTCTACAGGGTGCTCAGGGTCTCATTACTAGATCATACTTCTAGTGATCCGCCTGTTTATAGCCTCCCAAAAGCTGAGATTACATTCAGTCCGGTGCTTGCATTAGATAAAGGACCAAAAAAAAAAAAGTCTTATTTGAGTATTGCCACTCTTTTTTTTCTCTAAATATGTCTGGTTGTTGCAGGATCTCAGTACGCAGTTCAGACTCATGGTGATTTTCCTCTGCTTCCACCTCCCCAGTGCTGGGATTTCAGGCATGTGCCACCACACCCAGACTCCGGCCAGCTCAGCCCAGTCTAGGGTAGGGCTGGCACAGCGTGTGGTGCCAGAGATTGAACTGCGGTCCCTACACTTGTTTAATCTTGCCTGAGCAGGTGCTTTTGTCCACTGAGCTATCTCACCGGCCCAGTGTTATTATTCTTAAACTGGCCTTTATGTATGTTTGGGGTGAGAATTCTTACTTTCTGTATAGGTTATCTCACCAAGGTAGGTTAATAGTTTTCATTCGCTCTTTTTTAGAAGTAAACTAAAATGTTTTTGAAGATCACCTTAAGTTCTGTCCTTAAATAAATCTCTTGTACAAACTTCCAATAAGCATGAGTTTGTAATAAAAAATCATAAGACACACCAAAAATATGCCTTTCAAGTATGAAAGTCACTTTTAAATGAGAACATAAAAGATAATATTTTTATACAAATTCTCAGCACAATTAAAAGCTTGGCAAGATGTATGAGTAAAATAAAAACAAATGTAAGAGGTACAGATAATTTTATAAAATAAGCTAAAACATTGTGGACTGATCTTTTAGTTAATGATGCTGAATACAATGGTAAAATCCTTACATTTTTGTTTTCGGGAAAAGAAAGAATATGCAATGTTAATGAGAAGCAATAAATACTAAAATTAGTAAATGCTTCAATGCTCAGAAATGTTTGGAAAACATGCCCCCTAGGAGTACTTATGCTCTCCAAGTGGTAATTTAAAAATCATTTAATAAAACTTCTCTTCTTTTAAAAATGAGTTATAATTTTATATTTGCAGAAGTTTTGACACTGATGGCTCTAAAAATGTCTAATACCCTTGAGACTGGTGTAACTAATTAATAAAATGCTCTTTGCAAACAAAATAAATTCAGAAGAATTTGTGCCACAATTATAACGTTGAGATAAACATTTGCATCAAAGCAATCTGATTTCAGATGTTGCATCAAATAACAAGCTGAACACTTCACACTGTATTTATAGACTTTCTAAGAGTAAATTATGCATAATTTATCGTAACTTTGAGCTTGCCACTCATTATGTAGTGTTAGCAGCAAACACTATGGGACACATAAAAGTATCAAAATAAAATTATGAAGATGGGAGACAAGGCCATGTAAGGCCAAGAACTTTACCCACTCCTCTCATGTTTCCTACCAAATAAGAATAAAAACACTACCCATGGGTCATCAAAGAATGGTAATTATAATATTCTTATGATAATCCCTTCTAAAGTTTTTCACTGCAAATATATTTATTTCTCCAGGCTAACTTGATGAACACTCTTGAAAGCATGAGGCTTTTCTTATTTTTTTTTCTTTCATTTTTTTAGGTGTGTGTCTTCCAGATGCTTTCTGGTGTAGTATCAGCTGAAAGCATTCACACAGGTTTGGTTTTTATTCTGAGTCGATGGATGTTGTGTAGCATTAGATTCCTAAGGGTCCCTACTAATGCAGGCCAGTTCAGAAAACTTCAGAGCCATTCCTTAAAATGGAAGAGGGAAGGAATGAGGAATTTTAGTGGCGAAGGAAAGAATAGGAGTCTCTCTAGCAATTCCTAAATGACCCACATTAGACAATCTAATTGCAGATGAAGAGAGAGAGAGAGAGAGAGAGAGAGAGAGAGAGAGAGACAGACAGACAGACAGACAGACAGACAGACATAGTGAGAGAGACAGGGAAAGAGACAGAGAAAGACAGAGAGAGAGAGAAAGAGAGAGAGGGGGACAGGGAGACAGAAACAGAGAGAGACAGAGAGAGATAGACACACACACACAGAAACAGAGAAAGAGAGAGAGAGAGACAGAAAGAGAGGGAGGCAGGGGAGAGAGAGGGAGAGAGAGAGAGAACTTTAGACTAGGGAGGGCTATGTCATTTGTCTGATGCTCTTGTGTTTTCTCTTTGTTAAAGGAGAAAAAGTTGTTTACCAAAGGGAATCTGCTGTCCATGCATAGTGGTAGTGGGAATGAAGCTACCAAAAAGAGGTTTAAAAAAAAAGATCTGAGGTTTTACACATATGGACTAGATGTGAAGTAGGGAAGGGGGATTTAGGGAAGACTTTATAAAAGGTGGTGCCAAGAAGCCGATTCATAAAACTTTTTTTAAAAAATGGAAATGTTTCAAGTATTCTCTGAGAGGAGCAGTGTGCATAATGAAGGATTCCAACATCTGCTCCTGCTTTCCTCTCAAATATGGGATCACAGTTAATTCCCTCATGGGCGCTTGTTTCTAAGAGAAATTTAAGTTTACAGATGGGGCACATCAGACAACTGGCATGGGTTGACTTAGTACCCAAGGGAAACTGAAATCAAAAAGACTTGCTTTCTTTTCCTCTGTTTCCTTTGACATAGATAATGGCTTATCAGAAGCATATGGATCTAGATTTTAGTATTTTCTGATTTGATTGCATTAATTTTATTTGGAAAATCTTATTTCATGTGTAGTTTGATGCTTATACTATCAAGTGAGACTGCAATGGTTACATTTATTCTGGAATTTAATTGTGTTTGGTAAGTTTTTAAAATGTGAGGCATACATTCATGTTTATGCATCATGCCGAACCTATGACATTTAGGAAAAGTAAATACACGCAATGTTTGGAATTCAGAAACTCCATTTTGTTGGTTCCGTTGCTTCCAATGAAAGACTGAAGTGGACTGGATTTTAGAATTGGAGATAACTTATGCCTGTCATTGTAATATCACTGTTCCCCAGACACAGGATGATGTCTGAAGCATAATTAGTAGGAGTTTCATGGTAGAAGAGTTCTGGTCCAACAAGTTTGTGTGAAGCTGTCTCACATAGACATCTTTTTCCAAGGCATCTCAGTTTTAATATGTGTATCTTTACTTGTCAATGCCAAGAAGGAAATACACATATTGTACACCAAGAGGGATAATGTAATATGGCACATTGGTAGGACCGAAAACTTGTTACCCTAAAGCATGCACGTTGGTATTTGAGAAACCAATCAAAACTTTAGGTCTTTCTTGCCTTTCCTCATTTTTACTCCTCTGAGGCAGATCACAAAGCTTTTACTAGAGAGATGCCATCTTAATACTTGGAGGAAAGGAACACCATTATTCTTATAAACCTACAGATACCAAGAAGAATCTGAATAAACAAGCCTGCTGAATCCCCTCAGTCTACTATCATTAAATCATAAACTTTGTTGAATTATATTTTTATATAATAGTCTACTCTTCATCAAATCTAAGTAGAAAAGTGCACAGGATTTCCTGTTACTTTGGTTCTTCATTCTTAAGTCCCCTGTGTCATGTGAAGCTCATACTTGTCTACTTTTTTCTGTATGTTTTGTTATAGGGGCATACATTAAGAAAAATGCAATATGGTTTTTCCTCTATAATACCAATTAAGTATTATAATTTTTTCAGATAGTTTTCCAGAATAAAGTAGTTTGGGAAGCCCTGAATTTTTTTTTTTTTCAGAACTGGGGATTGAACTCAGGCTCTTGTGCTTGCCAGGGAAGCGCTTGTTCTACTGAGCTACCTCCCCAACCCCAGAAATGGTGAATTCTGAAGAAGAACTTGACCTCTTGTTTCTACTTAGCCCACCCATTGGTGCTTGGGACAAAAGCTTCACTGTAATAAAGAAGGTACCTGACCAGAAATGGTGACTCAAGAAAGAAGGGGAACTATTTTAATGCTTAGGTTTAGAGAAAAATAGATAGTTGTGTGGAGGAATGATCTCATGGTTACAAACTAGGGAGCATTTATCAAGGCCCATTTGCTCAGATTCTTTTCTGGCAATATATTCCCATGTTCAGCTTGGCTCAGAGTTCATGGCAGAGCATCTCTCCCTCAAGGCTCAAGAGACAAGGTTAGAGAGACCTTTGCTTCTGTGGTTTGCTCTATTTCCTTTGGTTTTGAATACATGAGTATGTCAGTGTACCCTGTTTGGGGAATGTGTTTTGAGTTTCAGATTGTGTTTGTTACTCACTTGATTATTAATGTGTCTATTTTCTTTTTTTTATTTTTAAAAATTATTTATTTATTTATTTATTTTTTGTGGAACCAGGGATTGAACTCAGGTCCTTGCGCTTGCCAGGCAAATGTTTTTTTTTTTTTTCATTTATTTTTATTTTATTAAAATACAAATGTCAATCAGACAGTTTCAAGACACCTTAACCATACAGAGTCGATGAATTAATACATTGCAAACTGTTTTCATAACGTTTTGGTATTGTACAAGGTGCATACATGAAATTATATTTATAGGTTTTTTATAGCTGAATTATATCAAAGATTCAATAATTATTTACCTAGTGGATGAC
>PVKA01029226.1:0-28533 GCA_004027165.1 Ctenomys sociabilis | reverse complement strand
GTGGGAGGCACTGTTGGGGGCTCTAGGCCTCTGGTGGACTTGTGAGAGGCACTCTTGTGGGCTCTAGGCCTCTGGTGGACTTGTGGGAGGCACTCTTGTGGGCATACATACACCGTGCACCTGTGTGCCCATGGACATAAATGTGCCCTTTACTCAGAAAGTTCTACTCATGTGTAAATAAAGTTAGAGTGAGAAAAATCTTGAAAGAAGAGTTTATTATTCTGCAGGGTTTTTTTGTTTGTTTGTTTTTGTTTTTGAGACAGGATCTCCCTACATAGCTTAGGCTGGCCTTGGGCTCACTTTGTAGGCTAGGCTGGTATCAAACTTGCAGCAATCCTCCTCCCTCAGCCTCTTGACTGCTGGGGTTACAGGCTTGCATTACCATGCCCAGCTAGAACTCTACAACTGTTGATATTATTAATTAATATGGCTTTATTACAGGGAAATACGTGGATAAGCATAAGGTGGGAAATAGGTAATACTGTCTGCACATAAATAGTCCCTTTCTTGTCATCTTGTCACTTTCTTTCTTTTTTCTTGCCATTTCTCTCAGTTTACTTTCAGGAAATTTCCTTAGGCTCTCACAAAACTAAAGTGTCTTCTCGGACACTTAATTGCTCAGACATTCGGACGAATCTCTCTCCCAGTTCACTTTTGTGTTACTTTCTCCTGGAATTGGTCACCTGGTAACCCTGATCCCAGGCTTGCCTTCCTGGTAATTATGGATTTTTAAATTCTCCAATCATTGTCACCTGCTGAGTTCTCCTTTAGATTTATTTCTAAATCTAAAATATGTGGACAAAAAAGTGATTTTTTCATAGACTCACATATAGATTATATTTATAATGGAGCATTTAACAGCTATTTATTGATAGAAGAAAATTTATGGGTCTATGTTTCATTTCCTGCTATTTAAAAGTGTCCCATTTCTCCACAGGTAACTGTCTTCTTCAGGAGGGCTTTGTGAGAACCTAACATATAATATGAACTAATTACATGTCACAGTGGGTGACCAGGCCAATGCAAAGGATGAAAAAGACTGCTCAGAGATGAGACTTGGTTCAGTCACCTGGAGCCCAGAGCACCCAGTGCTAAGGAAGTGGGCAGGAGTATCTGACACAGAGGCTTCTCAGGCTTTTATTTAGAATATCAGTGTAAGAAATAAAAGCCAATTTGAGCAAGGAACTGGCTCCAGGTCAGGCAGTTTTCTTGAGGAAAGAGGACAATGGCCAGACACAATGTGCTTCGCTAATCTAACCAGGATCTTGTTTAACCATGTACTTCTCTTAAACCCTTGTGCTGTTGCCCCACAGTTTACCATTTCATTCCTGAGCCATGTATCACACAATTCTGTATTTTTCTGTGGCTTTCAGAGGTATATCCATTTTCCTACCAATGATTCAAATTTATCTTTCTTTATGGGAGAGTAGTATTCCTCTGTGTGTAAATACCACATTTTTTAATCTGTTGATGGACATATAGACTGCTTCCAAGATTTAGCTATTATTAATTGTGCCACTATAAAAATAGATATGCATGCATCACTGTAATATGATGTCTTTAATTCTTTTGGGAAGATACCTAGAATATGAATGCCTGCTCAATTGAAATCTGTAATTTCTTTTTCTTGGGGGGAGCAGAACTGGGGTTTGAACTCAGGCCCTTACACTTGCCAGCAAAGCACTTATGTAATTTCAATTTTTGAGGAATTTCCATGTTTATTTTTATAGTGGTTGGTGTAAAGAACTCAAAAAGTTTGACCTCTCAAAAAAAAAAAAAAAAAAAAAAAATCAAAAAAACGGACCAGCCAAGCATGGTGGCGCAGGCCTGTAATCCCAGCACTCGGGGGGCTGAGGCAGGAGGATTGTTGTGAGTTCGAGACCAGCCTGAGCTACAAAGTGAGCTTAAGGCCAGCCTGAACTGCATAGTGAGACCCTGTCTCAAAAAGACAAAAAAAAAAAAAAAAGGACTAGCAAAACGAATAGACACCTAACAGAATAAATACAAAGGGCCAATAAATACATGAAGTCATGCTGTGAACAACACTGGTCCTTAGAGAAATGCAAATTAAAATAACACTGATATTCCATCTTAGCTCCAAAAGAGTAGCCACCATTACAAACTCAATAATAAATGTTGAAGAGGCTCTGAGGGCAAGGTGGAAGGAGCCTGTCTACATTATTGGTAGGAACATAAATTTATGTTTTTAGATTAATAAGATAATTCTTACACATCTATACATTCAGTTCATTCTTGCTTCAAATTCATTTTTTCCTTTTACCAGAAAACTGAAACCACAATGGTATCTGTAATGTTTTAATATAGAAGAAAATAAATTTGGTGCTGATACATAGCTAAAGTTGAAATAGTTCAAATCTAAAATCATCATGAATAAATAGAAAGTGGTGTTTTATTGCAAGGGGATACAGGAAGAAGAATAGCTTTGGAGTCAAGGAACAAGGCAAGCTGCTCAGTGACATTTTTTTTCAATTAACCTAAGCAATTTTTTCAGTGGTAGGAAGACAAAGGCTGAACCTGGTATGCTTTTGTAATCTAAATCCTTTCTGTGTTTAGCCTATTTTTTTTTTTATTTCATTGAAAAAAGGTAAAACTGGATTTCATAATAAAATAAAAGAATAACAATAGTTAATATATTGCATACTATTATCTTCAAAGTAGCTTCTCAGAGTTTAAGACATAGGCATAAAAATTGCTCTAATCTACATGAGCATGAACCTTCCTTTTCAATGAGCTAATAAATACTCGGAGTTTAAGGCCTATGTGACTTTTGTCTCCTAAGTCTGTTTTTAATCTTTAATCATATATTTCAGGGCCTCCATGCTTTTTGCCTTATAAGGGCCTTAATGATAAATCATCTTTCTAGTCCCCCACATGGATAAATTCAATAAAACTATCTTTCACCATGTAGACATAGCAAACATAAGTAGAAAGAAAATTTTGCATAGGTAAGGTCTTTAAATTTAGTGATTCTAATGCTGCTTATTTTGGAATCAAAAAACTGAAACTATTTGACTAGATTCTTTAAAATGCCCTATATATACAAGTTTTGGCCCAGTTTTTGTTTGTTTAGTTGGTTAATACAGAGGCTTGAATCCTGGGCCTTGACACTGGATTGTGTGTCTTTTTTTAAAATCAGTTCTTGCTAAGTCAGTAATTTGCTGAAGACAGCTAGAACTTGAAGTCCTTCTTCAACCTCCTAGAGTGCTTGAAAGTACAGACATAAAACACCCTGCCCAACTAATAGTTCTTGATAGAATCATACTTGTGAGAGTTACTGCCATGTAGCAGGTCAGAATAACTTGTTCAGCCATGCAACATGCAGTGTAGCTATGGTAGATAGGATTAAGGTAAGGATTAAGCAGCTAATCATGGTGCCATTCACCTGTAATCCCAACCCCCAGGACTGAGGCAAGAGAATTGCCATGAGTTTGAGCACATCCTGGACTCCATAGTAAGTTTAAGGCAAGCTTGAACTACAGAGCAAGATGCTGCCAGAGAGAGAGAGAGAGAAAGAGAGAGAGAGATTAAAGAAATAACTTGGCAATGACATTGCACTGGTCATTCATTTCCCCCAAGTGAATATGATTCTGGACATAAAATCCAGTTAAGCTCAAATAGAGCAAAGTTAAAATACAACTGGATTGAGAAATGTCAACAAAAATTGAAATAGGAGTTAAGATGTGCATATTATATATTTATGATGTTGCAGGCCTAGTCCTAAACTCTGTAGAAAGATGGTTGTTTTAACACTCCCACAACCTGATGAAGAAATTAGTGTTAAACTGTCGGGTTATATTGGAGGAAAAGAGGACCAGGGACCTTAAGTCACTCGCGGTTACAAATGTGATCAGCAGAACATTTTCCAGAAGCCCTTACTCTTTTCCATTTTGCTGTTGTGCTTTTCACACAGAACACAAGTGAAGTTCAACCTAAGTATTAAAAGCTGAGTGTGCTCTTCCAGATAGAAGAAAATAAGTGCTGCTTTGTCTGGGATTATCGTGGGAACAGTGCCAGAACTGGAAGGGCTTTTGTTCAAAGAGGGGCAGGTATGCTGCACCCTCAGCATACAGTGGATGGTGCTGACAAATGAGACCTAGACGGATATATTGGCCTTGTTTATCATAGATCTTATCTGCTTACAAATCTTGACTTGATCAAGAGGCACTGGCTAGTTAGGTAAGCCTTTAAAAGCCCCTTTGCCTGTATTCCCTATTGTTAGTTAGGGGCTATTAGATATTGGGGAACTTATGGGAAGGCTGAAGGGTCTCTGAGACAAACTAGTGCAGGGGTAGTGTGGATGGCAAGGGTAGAACTGGAAGTGTCCCAGGACATGTGATCAATAAGAAAAGAGGGAAGAAGGAGGAAAGAGCTGGCTGAGCATTGAGGTTGGGTATCAAGGACAAGCATGGTGGGGAGAGAGATGAAAGAGAAGGGGAGCTTTTGGAGAAGATCTCTCCCCATGAGAGGTGTGGTGCAGGTTGGGATCACAAGGAAATTATGAGTGAAAAACACTATCTAGAGTTGGCAGAGAATGGACCCTGTCTGAAGGAGTCATGTAGGTTGGTTATCAACACCCACTATGGAGGTTGTAGATCTAACACAGTGACATGAAAACTCTAAGGACATTTGTGGCCCATGTGCCAACAAGAAAAATGTCCTACCTGACATGTCCAGCAAAACTCAGGCTGTGGCAAAGATACCTCTGTTGGAGCCATTGGCCCCAAGCCTGTCATTCCTCTTCAGAAGCAAGACCAAGCAGGTCAACTATTGATGGATTTAGCTGTAAAGTTTTCCTATGAGAATAGGGGACTGGATGAAACCTACTCTCTGGAAGACAAAGCAGTCGCATCTCCAATGACCCTTGAGCTTGTAGATGGGACCAAACTGGTGATGGCTGCAGATTGGGGCAGGCTTGTGCTCAGTGTTCATCTTTGCCACACTTAATGTTTTTTCATTTATGTATTTGGCGCAAGGTCTCACTATGCGCCTTGGACTCACAGTGATCCTGCTGTTTTTAGCCTACCCAGAGCTGGAATTACAGGCATGCACCACCATACCCAGACTCATTCACCAACTCAGTGCATCCTGGGGATGGGACCAGGATGGTATGTGGGACAGGTGATCCAACTTTGGTCCCTGTGCTTGCCAAAGAAGGCACTTAGTCCACTGAGCTATGTCATTGGACTCACCTTTGCTACACTTGAAACCACCCAGGTGCCACTCAGTTGGCACCATTGTGTTTAAACTCAGCATTATCTTTTTTTATTTCTTTATATTTTTTATGTACAGGGTCTACAGCATCTCACTGCACAGATCAGATTCATAGTGATCCTCCTATTTTCAGCTTCCCAAGTGTTGGGATTATAGGCATGCACCACCCTGCCCAGTCTCTATTACCATCTCAGTGCATCCCGGGGGGGTGGGGGAACAGGATCAAACCCCAGTCCCCTAGTGCTTGCCTAAGCAGGCACTTTAGTCCACTGAGCTATCTGGCCGTCCCTTCAGGATTATCTTGACAAGGTCCTGCTTTGATGGAAGTCCCAAGTGCTATGGCCAAAAGCTGGCACTTATATATGTTAGTTTTTGTCTCTATTTTTGAAGATATAGAAGGGCAAATAAAATAAGTCTCTCTGAGGCAGTGTGAGGGCCGAGATCTGTCTTTTTAAGCTCGACATGAATGTCAGGAATGAATACGGATATAAAGTAGGAATAACAATTGTTCCTTCAGGAGAATCTGGGTCTACATCAGTATACTTAGTTGGGAGCAATACACCTAATTATTAAAATTTCATCTGAGTATTAAGCATCTTGAAAATATGATTTGTCTTGAAATATAAAGTATAACCAGAGAACTGTTCTTTCTTACCAACTATGGATATTCTTGAAGTTAAATCACTGTAGAATGTTAACAGGCAACAGTTATATAATTTTACAGAGAAATTTGACATTAATAGTCATACATAGTAGTGTAGTATAATAGTCATGATAAAAATCTCCATTTTAGCTAAGCATCTCTAAATGTACAAAGCATACATATGTAAGTTTTTTGTTAGGAAATTATCATTTGAATGATGACCTCATGTTGGCTTGACAACATGACCTCTTATTACAAATATATGGAGCATAAGAGAAAGACATGTTTAATCTGAAAGAAAATTTACATTGTAGATTATACAGTTGGAAGGCATGAATGTATTGATCATCTTTTATAAGAAAACCTTATTTTAATTTTTTTTAAAAAACTTTGTCTTTTAACCTATGACCAACTTTTGGGGTATCTTCTAGGAGGCCATCGAGATTATTGGGGGCCCCTAATTAATGAGCAAAAGTTGTCCACACCTCTACCCACCAATTAAGAGTCCTGTCCAATAATCTGTCCCCAATTTTTGCTTAATTATAAACCAATTTTGATATCAGTTAAACCAGCTGACAACTCAGGAAAAAACATGTTTTTAAATTTATATTTTAAAGCTCAAATATAAAGAGGAAGAGCTGTTGACATACAAACACAAATACACAGAACACACAATGAACATCTTTACATAATCAGAGTGCACGCAAATATATTTTTGGCTAAATCAATTATAATATTTTTAAGGTTATAATTCTAAAAAGACTAATCAGAACTTTTGTAGGTCAATTAATAGAGATATAAGAATTTGAAAAACTTAAAAACTGCTTACTCATAGTTCTTGCAGGAAAGGCCACAAGATGCTTGTGGCCTGTCGTGTGATGAGACACTAAAAAGTGGCACTCTGTTATCACAAGAGGAACGACTATAGTCTGGTGGGTGACCACGTGGTCCCAGAAGATGGTGACGACCTATCATGGGCACTTTGATGTCACAGGAAGAGTGACCAAATGGTAGGGGTGGATGGTCACATGGCGCTCAAGATGGCAGTGGCTGCTCATGTGGCAGGGCACCAAAAGTCATGCTCTGATGTCACAGGAGGAGTGACCCCATGACGGTAGTGGATGGCCACACAGCATGCAAGATGGTAGTGACCACATGGTGCACAGGACGGTGGCAGCTGGCCACATAGTGAATAGCTGCAAGCCAGTGGTGAAGCTAGGGGAGTTGTGTGGAGCAGGTATGGAATGCAGGAGGGGAAAAAAAGTGGGAGGAGGGTCCACAGGCGCCTGAGGTTCTGATACAGAGGAGGAAAGAGAGGTGGCGGAATCTACCGGGGTACAGGAGGCAGAAGCAGAAGGCAGCTCTATGAGGGAGCTCAAAACTGGGGTAGAGGAAAGCCCCGGGAGCTATGTGACTCACCAATTCAAGTCAGGGCACGAACAGTGTCAAGTTTTAACAGCAGTGGTGGCATAACAGAGATAAGGGGGAGGGAGAGGCCTCTGAAGATGCAGACAGGATTGAGGGCAAGGAGACGAGCAGATCCTCTGACCTGAGGCAAGGAAGCTGAGAATTTATGGACTTTTGCTAGGGCAGAGTTTTAGGGGCAGCTGACTAGAGGCTCCCTTGTGTGGGTGGGAAAAGTAAAAGGAAGTTGCATCCAGGGGTAGGGGGAAAAGGAGGAAGAGGTCCTTGGGGAGGTATGCTGTTGTTTTGGAGATTCAGCAGTGTTGGATCAGGGCCTTGATAATTTTGCAGTTTAATTGGGCTGGAACCCATCAGTAATAATATTTATTACTGCTTGGAGGAATAAAAGAAATTTGCTCCCTTTCTCCTTCAGCCCCACGTAGGCACGTAAGTTGGCTGTTTCACATGTGCAAATGTGGTGAGCAGCAACAAAGGAATGCTGCCCCCCAGTTTTTCATATATTAGTATTTTGCACTCTGGGTCATTCTCTAGTGATCCAGAAGAATCATCACTTGTGATTCTAGAGGCAAGAGCAATTGTAAATTTCATTAGGTTTTCTGAATGAAAAAAGGTGTAATGTCTTCCAAGAAAATAATTAAATCACCATGGACCAAAGAGCCTCATCTATGCAGCTTGAAGCTCCAAAGCGGGTCACTACCTAGTGCCCCAAATTTAGCCTACATGTTGCTGTTTCAAAATCATACTCCAGCTGGCCAAAACAATCATATCAGTTTGTATGCCAAAGGAAAAAAAAAAAAAAAGTATTTGCTTTGTTTTAGAGCTTTAAATATATTACCAAATGCAATCCTATATGCATCTGGATTTCCCACTCTTTTTCTCGAAACATTGGACTCTTCCCTGAGTGAAAAGAAAAGGTAGAATATAGGCCTAAACAGAAAAGCTCTCATTTCAAGATATCAGGGCACTAGGGCTGGCGAGATAGCTCAGTGGACTAAGTGCCTACTTGGGCAAGCGCAGGGACCCAGGTTCAGTCCCTGGTAACATGTGCCGCACTGGTCCCCACCCTCAGGCACACTGAGCTGGAGACCCAGTCTAGGCGTGGTGGCACACACCTGTAATCCCAGCGCTGAGAAGGCTGAAAACAGGAGGATCTTTACAAGTCTGAACTGTGTAGTTAAACCCCATACCAAATACATAAATGAAAAAAACAAAACTGAAAACAATAAGCAATACCCCTTTTTATCCACTGCTAAGGAATGAACCCTGGTAGGCAAAGGCTCTGCCAATGAGCTACATCCCCAGCCCTCAAACTCCTTCATTGACTTGCCAAAACAGCCTCTTGAAGACAAGAGGCAAAAGAGAAGGACACTGGCTTCCCTGTGTCTCATTGTGCTTCTAGAAAAGCACCAGACAAGGGTCAAATGGAAACATAGGCAGGTGAAGCGGTCTTATGGCCAAGGAGCTCTGAACAGAAGGTTTCTGCTTTTAGTTCTTTGAGGCCACAGAATGAAAAGGAAGTGTTGAGAATAAAAGGGTACTGGAGCAAATAGGAGAAAAATTTCTTCCATGTAGTCCTCTAACAAGGTCTTGGCAAGGTGCCTGGGCAGTATCTCTGGTAGGTTCTAGAAAGTGGCTCTGATTTCAAGGGGCTGAGATGAAGATGCAGTTATGCCTCGAGCACTGTCAGTTCAAAAATGCCTGAATTCTGGTTTGTTTGTGTTTTTGTTTGTTTGTTTGTTTGTTTTTCAGACACAGTGAGTCAGTGTCTCACTGTGTAGTACAGACTGGCCTTGAGCTTACTTTGTATCCCAGCTGATCTTGAACTCCCAATGATACTCCTGCCTCAGCCTCCCAAATGTTGGGATGACAGGTGCATGCCACTACACCCAAAAGCAGTCTTACTTTATATATTCTACCTGGAAAACCCAAAACTAATGATTAGACCCAAGGCTTGGATAGAGAAATCATAAATTAGAATTTTGGAGGAGGAGTCCTGCAGCCAGGCACTGCTGGTTGAGTTTAGCAGAGTGGACCCAGGAAGAGGGGGTGAGGCCTGCAGTCTAACCTGGTGAGCGAAGGCACACTGCTAGGCCCAGTGGGGGCAAAACAGGGGTCCAGACCTACAGGAGGATGCTTGCAGCACTGAGATGGCAGGAGGTAATGTGGGTGAACTAGTCTGCCTGGAAGATTCCAGTCGCATGCTGAGTGTAATACACACACACAAATTAACTATAGAAGATGCTTAGTAAGTGTCAGCTTTTAGGTGAGCCTTTAAAAATAAAATAAAAAATATACAAATAAATTAAAATTCTGTTTCCCATTGACCAGTTCTTCTGATTTCTCACAGATTTGTGCATCAGACTTTGAGAAATGAAGGAAAGGAAAAAGGAGAAAAGCTTTAAGTGTACCTCAGACCTTCCACAGCTTACGGCAGCATCACTAGGGGAGATACAAACAGCAGCAGGTATCGTATACCTTCAGGGTAATAGAAGGGGTCTCCACCCATCTGGCATGGACACAGGTCATAGCTCTCTGGATTTGTGCCCGAGTTTCCATTCTCTTCCCCTCTCATGTAGACGATCACAGCAGGCTCCTGATTATTATCCCTGCCTCTGGTTTATTTCTCCCCTGATGGAATATTTGTTAAGTACTAAAAGATTCACCACTGTTAAATGTGAATAATTGAAACCTTTGGAAATGAACAAGGTCTCCTAGAGAGTGTCGTGGCTTTCAAAATCAGCTTTTCTACTACAGAATTAGAAAAATAGTACACACCCAGTTGTTCATTTACTGAATGCATGATTATAAATATTTAAAAAAAATTTTAGCATAAATATTCATTTCATAGTTGCTGGACTCTTGAGCAGTGGTTGGGCCCTTGTGATACCAGTGTCACAGCTGGCTTCTGGGTGTCACTGAAAGGTTTGCTGTGACTGCTCTTGGGATTCAAGTAGTTCACCTACTGGATGGAGATTTAGCAACAGCTTCACACAGGAGATGATGTTTTGGGGCATAAAGAGTGAAAAGTTATTTTATAGATGCGATGGAAAGAGCTGAAAGGAGAGAGGAGAGAGGAAGAGAGGCAGGTGTAAGCACAAAGTATCCAAGCATTTTCAAAGTTTTGCAAGCAAAAGTTTTGTTTTGTTTTTTTCCATTCTGGATGTTGTCTCTTCATTCTGTTGGTTGTTTCCCTTGCTGTAAAAAGGGTTTAGTTATTTGTTTGTTTATTTGGTACAGGTTCTCACTACTCAGCTTGGACTCATAGTGATCCTCTTATCTTGGCCTCCCCAGAGCTGGGATTACAGGCGTAAGCCTCCATGCCTGGTTTTGGTGGCCTGTATAGTGCACCCAATGTTCTAGGGCCAGTACAGCATGTAGAACCTAGGACAGAACCTGGGTCCTTGTGCTTGCCAGGCAGGCACTTAGACTGCTGAGCTACCTCCCCAACTCTGTTAGAAGGTTTTTAATTGGTCATAACCCCATTTGTTGATTCTTAATGCTATTGCTTGTGCAGTTGAGTTCTGTTCAGAAAGTCTTTACCTCTGCCTATGTCTTCAAGAGTTTTACCTATTTTATCTTCCAGTGGATTGAGTGTGTGTTTTCATAACTAGGACAATGTTCCATTTTGATTTTAGTTAAGTATATGATGAGAGACATAGCTTTAGATTCCATCTTCTGCATATGAACACCCCATTTTCCCCCATACAGGTTGTTAAACAGACTATCTTTCTCATAGCATATATTTTGGGCACCTTTGTTAAAGATTTGGTGACTGAATGTCCCTGGGGTTGTTCTGCATCCTCTCTTCTGTTCCACTGAGCCACACATCTGTTTCCGTGCCAGCACCATCTTATTTCTCTTTAGATTCCATATGAATTTTGGGGATAAGATGTGTGTGTGTGTGTGTGTGTGTGTGTGTGTGAGAGAGAGAGAGAGAGAGAGAGAGAGAGAGAGAGAGCTCAGAAGTCTAAATGCCTACCTGGCAAGTGCAAGGACCCAGGTTCAATCCCTGGTACTGCATGTCATGTTGGCCCTGCCCCAGCACGCCAATCCGGCCACTGAGAGCAGGTGTGGTGGTGCACACCTATAATCCCAGCACTAGGGAGGCCAAAACAGAACTATGGTTCTGAGCTGCGTAGTGAGGCCCTGTACCAATAAAGTAAGAATAAGAGCCGGGTGTGGTGGCACATGCCTGTAATCCCAGCACTCGGGAGGCTGAGGCAGGAGGATTGTTGTGAGTTCGAGACCAGCCTGAGCTACAAAGTGAGCTTAAAGCCAGCCTGAACTGCATAGTGAGACCCTGTCTCAAAAAGACAAAAAAAAAAAAAAAAAAAAAAAAAAAAAAAAAAAAAAAGAAAAAAAAAAGAATAAGAATAATTTGGGGATTGCTTTCTCTACCTCTGTGGGGCACGCTTTGGTATTTTTAGTGGTGCTGCAGTAAATGTATCGATCACTTTTGAGGACCGTGGCCATTTTGACAATATTGGCCCTGCCTACTCAGTAACAGAGCTCATCTTTCCATTTTCTGGTGTCTTCTTCAAGCTTTTTTTTCCATAATACTATACTTGGCATTGTAAGAGGTTCTTGCTTCCTTGGTTAGGGTAATTCCTAAGTGCTTTATTTTTCTTGATGCTGCTGGGAATAGTATTCTTTTTATTTTCATTAGCATGCGTTTGTTGTGACTGCATTCATTGCGAGGTGTTGGCACACGGACACTATATGGCCCATTTATCATCTTCCCGGTCTCCCTTGTCCCTCCCTTAGCCCCCTTCTCTTTTGCAAAAGATCCATCTCCCTGCCTCCTTACCTTTATTTTTCTGTTTCATTTACTTACACTTTGGGTTCCTCTTAGAAGAGAAATTGTGCACTATGTATGATTTATCTCTGTTAATGCTGTCTTGAGGCAAACCATTTTCCTACAAGTGACTCAAGTTTATCCATCTTGTGGCAGAGCAATACTTTATGTTTTGTAAACACCACATTTTCTTTCTCCAGGCAGCTGTTGGTGTACACGCAGGCTGCTTCCAAGATTGAGCTCTCGTGTGCTGTGCCGCTAAACATAAGAATGTCCCTGGGGTTGTTCTGCATCCTCTCTTCTGTTCCACTGAGCCACACATCTGTTTCTGTGCTAGCACCATCTTATTTCTCTTTAGATTCCATATGAATTTTGGGGATAAGATGTGAGAGAGAGAGAGAGAGAGAGAGAGAGAGTGGCCGGGGAGATGGCTCAGTGGAATAAGTGCTTCCCTGGCAAGCACAAGGGCTTGAGTTCAATCCCCGGTTCTGCCAAAAAAAAAAAAAAAAAAGAAGTGTATATTCATAAGAATGTGTGTATCATCATTATACAGCGTCTTTAACTCTCTTGAGAAATATCTAGAAAGGAATAGCTGGAACACATGAAATTTCTATTTTTAGTATTCCGAGGTACCTCCATACTACTTTTCATAGTACTAACATACAATGTAGAAAGATCTACCTCATAAGCAAGCTCTTGCTTTTCTACAACAGCTTTTAAAATGTTTTGTCTTAGTGTTATAAAGACAAGGACTTTTGAGATTTTGACTAGGATGCATCATGGAGAATCTACTTTCTGTTCATGGATATTGAGGGTTCTATGTACCTGCACTTATCTATATGTTAAGTTCCTTCTTCCTACATATTTGGAAAGCTTTCTGCTATTGCTTTTGTCAATAGACTTTTTATATCATTGTGGTGCTTTCTAATTTTTCTGTGATTCCAATTAATCTTATCTATATGTTAAGTTCCTTCTTTCTACATATTTGGAAAGTTTTCTGCTATTGCTTTTGTCAATAGATTTGTTATATCATTGTGGTGTATTCTAATTTTTCTGTGATTCCAATTAATCTTATACTACTTTTTTTTGCATCATCTAGCAGCTGTTGACCTATTTTTCATGCCCTCTCATTGTTTCTAAAGTCTTCTAAGCATATGATCACCTTCATCCACCCAGTCTTCTAGCTCTGACACTGTGCCTTCATATTGATCGGTCATTTCTGCTGTCTTGGCTGTGGTTGGGTTCAATTTTCTGGCTCAGCACTTCAGGACTCTGCCGTAGCACTATCCTTCCCACAGTTGCCACTTGAGTTCTGCAACCATCTGTGACCAACACTCTGCCCATCAGAATGCCCTCCCTAGCTGTACCAGACTCTGGACAGCTATGAGCTCAGAGCTGCCCACTGCTTACATGCCACAGTGACCCGATGGAAGAGAGATCCTGCACCATTGGTGCTCCATCCAGCTTCCAGTTTATGGAATAGGCAAGCTCCTCTCTACCTTGCTGCAAATGTGGCAAATGCTCAATAAACCATTGCATTACGGGGAGCTTGCTTAACTCTTGGGATCTTGGTTTGGCAAACATCCCAACTCTCTTTGGTTCCTCTGAGCCCCAGCGTGTCTCAACTCAGAGGGCCTCTTGGCCTCAAGAGTATTCTCTGTGTCTGCTTGTGACACCAGGTTTCTTCCTTAATTATTTGTCCTTAAAAGAGAAACTTATAAAGAGCTATCCCTAATTTTTAAAGATAGGCTGACAAATCTAATCCCTTGGTAGCGTCTCAGGTGCTCTGGCTGGGAAGCAGAGAGGAAATCTGAAGCTACTCAGCAGGTCCTTTCAAAGTCAGACATGTGTCAAAAGTGCCTGCACTGTACTACATCTCCAGCCCAGATTTTTTTCATTTATAAAATTGCATTTGGGCGCAGAAAACTTGTACTACATCCGTATAAATTCATGTACAATTCACTTGTAGCCAGTTTCTGGGGTTGGAGCTAGTAATTAAAGCCAATTACATGGAGACCTAATTTTGATCATCTTGTATTGTCAACAAATGACTCACAGTTTTGGCATCTGCAGCTGGTTAGAAAAAATTCTCTGGGGAAAACAAATGTCACCTTGGATCATGAATTCTCAGCTGAGATGCTGGAAGCTGCTTCTTTCCAGGTTGGAGAGGAAAATGCAAACAATTTTACTCCCTTTATGTAAAACGGAGCACAGATATGCAGTCCATAAACAAGTACCCTGTATATTTCTAATATTAAACTTTCAGGGACCAGGGAGATGGCTTAGTAGAATAAGCGTTTGCCTGGCAAGTGCAAGGGTCTGAGTTCAATCCCAGGTTCTGCTAAAAAAATAAAATAATAAAATAAAATAAAATTTCATGGGAACTACATACAATTACTTTTATACAAAATGTCTAAAACAAGCAAATTATGGAAACAAAAAGTAGATTACTGGTTGTCTTGAGCTGAGTGATAATAAAGTGCTTTGCTAATGGGCATAGTACTTGATCTGTAGAATAAAAATATCCTCTACTCAATCATAGTAATGTTTTCATTCTGTGGATAAACTAAAAGCCATTGACTTGAGCACTTTGCGAGGGTCAATTGTAAGGTGTGTGAATTATTTCATGTATTATTTATCAATTAAGGTTCTTTTTGTTCTTGTAGTGTTGAGGATTAAACCCAGAAGCTCACACATTCAGGCAAGTAAATCTATCACTGGTCATTGTCCCCAGCTGCTGGGAGCTGCTGAAATTGGAAATCAATCCTATGTGTGAGGGCAGGGCAAGGCCACAGGGCCTAGAGCAGTCGAGCTACCTCAGACTTGAGAAAAGCATCCTGCCTGGACAATTTCGGCCATTAGTCACTTAGCAACCTTGTGCCTCCTGATACTAACTGCAAAGGTATAAACACCTCTACTGTTCTTTTGGGGGTCCTTTGCCAATCAGCAATGGGCCAGCACCTGACCCAGCTCCTGTGCTCTTTTCTGTCTTTTCCTCATTCATTCTTGCTGCCGTTTCTTCCTGGGGCACACTGAGAGGCCAGTGAGTCCCTACACCCAGCTTGCTTGTGTTGCTTTGCTTTTTTCTTCCTTGTAGCACTGGGAACTGAACCCAGTACCTTCACACTGGACTAAAACTTCAACCTTTTTTAAAAAATTATTTATTTTGGACAGGATCTTATTTAGGCATTAATCACCCAGGCCAGGATCAAATGTGGGATCCTCCTGCCTCAGGCTCCTGAGTAGGTGGAATTACAGATGTCATGGCTTATCACACCTGTTAATAACATTTTTTCTTTAAAAAAAGCTTTCCTCTTTAAAAAAAAAAAAAAATCATGAGTAGGACAATTAGGACAAAAAAAAAAAAAAGAAGACGATGGAGACTCCTTAAAGAAACAATAAGAAATGACTGAGAAACTCTTTGTTAAGCCAAAGAACCAAATTTCATTGTTAATCTCTGTCTCCCAAGCCCAAACATCAGTGGTGACAGTACGGTGCTTGACATTGTGTCAACTTGAGAGGCTGGAAGCTTGGCTGGATCAGCTCAGTGACCCCTCACTTGGGCGTGGAGGCCCACCCTAGAGTGACTCCGCACAAAATAGGGTATAAAAAAGGGTGGAGGCAGGCTTCTGTGCTCTGTTTCTTTGGAGGAGCTTGACCTATGCAGCTGCCACTTTGGAGCAGTTCAGATCTTCACAGCAGTCACCTCCCTTCTCCATCAGCATAGAAGGAAGAGAAAGAGAGGCTTGATAGCGGCCACAGCTGCTGCTCCTCTGCTCGTCCTTGTTTTCCTCTGCCACGAACTGCTGCCATTTACCTTGGCACCAGGAGAGTATGGAGTGAAACCTCCACCAACTGTGAGCTAAATAAACCTTTCCTTTCTTAATTTTGGGTGTCAATATTTTGTCCCAGCAATGATTAAAAAGTAACTGTGACAGACAGATACCCCACTCAGCCTGAACAGGTTCTGGCTCTTTGCAGAATACTATAAATCCAGCAGTATTTGATAAGCCTTATCTCTACCAGTAGGTCTCTAGCAGATGGCCAGGCTGAGAAAAATGGGGGTGGAAGACAGAGATAGACAGAGACAGAGAGAAAGAGACAGAGACAGAGAGACAGGGGAAGAAGGAAAAAGGGGAAGGAAGAAGGAACGAGAAGGGAAAGGAACTAGAAACTGTCTCCTATAACTCAGTTGGCTGAGACTACTAAGTCTCTAGCACAGAACTCAGTGATACAGGTTAAGTTCTCAGAAAGACAGATTCAGATGCTTAGTAAGTACATTGATTAGGAAGCACTCTTGGAGTCAACATTTATGGGCAAAAGGAGAAGGAAAAAGGATTCAGTTGAGCAATATTTGATGCCAGGGACTGTGTCTTAGTTGCTGTTATGGCACCCAGCCGTGAGACCTCTTCCCATGTACCCCTTCCAATGTTCCTGGATGCACCAACCACAGCTGTGCTGCAGAGATTTAATTTTAACTGTCTGTGTCCAGCCGCTCACGTATATAGCCATTTCAGCTTGCTTCAAGGACTGTATACTTTGTACCCAGAATACCCTGGCCCAGCCAGGGACACTTTGTGACTCTCTTTTCCCCATTCCTGCCTGCCCAGAACACCCTGGCCTAGCAAAGCACTCTTTGCAACTCACCTTCCCTCTTCCTATGAAGTCCATGCCTCCCCAGCCATCGTTGCTGCTCAGGTCTGCTGAGAAATCTGGCACACGCTAGTTGCTGTCAATAATCCGCTCATTATGGGCCAGCTACCTTGAGTGTGGTCTTGTGTGGTTTCAAGGGTGCCTTTTCCTGACAGTTTCCCCATCAGTTACTATTTTCATTGCTGGGAAAAAATACCCAACACTCCAAGTTAAAGGAGAGGTTTATTTGACTCACAGTTTATAGAGATTTCATTCTATGATCGGCTGGCTCCAAGGCAGAGGGCCACATGGCAGAGGGCCATTGAAGAGGAGAAATAGTCCATAGCAGGAAGAAAACAGCAAGGCAACAAGTTACCAGAAACACGCAGTAGCCCTCTTTCTGTCCCTGCTATGCCATGTGGGCTTCCCATCCTTAGAGCAGACAGCACTCGTACACACTGTGGGACAGGCTTCATCTTAGCATTGCACCACGAATCAATCCCAGCACCACATCCTTAATCCCAGCATCACATATTCCAGACGCCACCACTGCCAAGAAGCTCTAGTTATGACTGTATGAGATTTTTTGTTTGTTTGTTTCTTTTTTTGTTTGTCTGTCAGGGGCATCATCTAGATACAAGATGTAACAGACTGATTTCACAGAAGAAAAATTTTCCACAGGGAGTTTTTGGATGACTCAAGTGCATTGCATTTATTGTGTATTTCATTTCTACTCTATATTATATTGTAATATATAATGAAATAATTGTACCAATCCCTGTAATGCAGAGTCAGTGGGAGCCTTGAGCTTGTTTTCACACAGCTAGATGGTTCCATCTGGGGAAAAGGATGCTCAGAGTGGGCTGCTTCTATCCAGTCCACCCTTGTGTCTCATTTTGGCCTCACACCGGATACAACTTAATTGCTAGCTCACTAATCGGGTATTGATAGGAGGCCAGCAGTGACCTTGCACGGTCTCTGCACGGGTAGGTCTCTCTGCTGACGTTAATCTGTGTTGCACACTTGCCCTCTTTAGAGCATCCCTGCCTCAGCAGCACCTCAGATCATCACACTTGGACACCTCACATGCACAGTTCAAAGTAGGAATCCTGCTCCTGTGAAAACGGAATGTAACTACATATTTAACAGGAGGTAGAGTTCAGGCAGTAACCTGAGAAATGGGGAGAAGCTATAAGTAACAGGTGAAGCTTGGCTTCCTCTCCTGAGGCTCACTGCATACTGTGAGGTCTTGTTCCTAAGACGTCATGCCCAGAATCAGTCCCTGACCCAGGGGTTGGGAACCCCTGAGATAGAGGAATAAGCCGAGCTGTGAAGTAGACCTGACAATGGCCTCGGCCAGCCCCGCTCCCAGAGAGCTCTGGGTCTCTGGGACCCAGCTGAGTTGTCCCAGTGGATATAAACCCTTCACTCTGGAAGGCTGTCTGGGTAGCTCCTGACAGCAGCCCTGTCACTCTACAGAGCTATGACAAATATTTTTCATCATAATTATGCAGTCTGTGTTATTCTGTTACAGCAGCAAGAATGGACAAAGACATAAAGACAAAGAAGGTGAGTGCCACTATAAGAAATATGATAAAACCTAGAAATGGCTTTAGAAATGGCTAATAGGCAGAGACTTGGAGAGTTTAAAAGTAGCAGGCTAGACTGGTCATTCAAGAAATGCAAATTAAAACTACACTGAGATACCATCTCACCCTAGAAAGAAATCAACTAATGACAAATGCTTGAGAGGCTGTTTGGGAAAAAAGAACCCTTCTCCACTGTTGGTGGGAATGTACACTGGTACAACCATTATGGAAGTCGGTAGGGAGACTCCTCAAAAGATTAGGATTGGTAGTCCTATTCAACCTCAACCTATCTACTCCTCTTTTGGGTATTTTTCCAAAAGAACTGCAAACCTCATACCACAGTGATATATGTGCACCCATATTTATAGCAGCACAATTTGTCATAGCCAAATCTTGACAACAACCAAAATGCCCATCACCTGAGGAATGGATTTAAAAAGTGATAATTTTATACAATGGAGTATTATTGCTCAGATGTAAAGAAAGACAAACTTGAGGTCTTTATAGATAAATGCTTGCAACTAAAAGCTAAACTAATAAATAAATCAAGCCCACATGTGTAAATATCATATTGTCTCTCTAGTGTAAGAACCTGAAAGAATAAAAAACTTCTGAAAGGAATAATAGCTATAGTAAAATGGGAAAAAAACTGAACATAAAGAGTAAACAACAAAGATGAGGGAAAGGGGAAAAAGATAGAAACAAATAAGGGCGAAAATCATGCAAGTATATATACAGAATAGCTGAGAAGATTGTAGTTCTCATTTCCTTCAGTTTTTTGAAAGTGGCAGTTAATGTTTAAAATTTTCACTTTGACTAACTCTATATGCTATTAACTATCATCTGAGCACCTCCACTGAAGACAGCAATGTGCAATACAAAAGCTACAGTTGAATATACTCTTTAAAATAAATTATATATATACATATACGACAAGAGAAAATTAAAGTTTAATGAAAGTAAACATTAGTATTTAATTATTTGACCAATTACGCATGCCTATTTCTATTAATCTGACCAACAGATTTGACAATGAAAATATGTAACAGAACAACCATTGCTAAATTTCCAGTTTTGTTTTGGAAGTCTGCACCATTTGTACTGTCACTTGTTACTCCGTTTCTGTATTTTTTTTTTTTTTTTTTTGCGGTACCCAGGATTGAACTCAGGCCCTTGCGCTTGCCAGGGAAGCACTTGTCCCACTGAGCCACCTCCCTGGCCCCTCTGTATTTGTTCTGCTATTTTTTTTTTTTACTTTGTAAAATAAAATTTAAAAATAAATAAGAAAATGTCAGGTTAGGAAAGTCCTGTATGCCATGAACAGGGTGCTAACAGATGGTTCTGGTGAAATATAGAGAAAGAAGACTGTATCGGAAGGATGGACCTTCTTCAAGATAACTTAAATGGCAATGATCAGAGCGTTGTTAGACATATGAGCAATTCTTGTGAGATCTCAGACAGAAATAGAGAACAAGATGTTGGAAACCAGAAAAAAATCATCCTTACAATAAAAATGGCAAAGAATTATGCTTGCTTTTGTCTGCATCCTCATAATTTGTGGAAGGTAGAAGCTAAGAGTGACTAATTAGAGTTCAGAATGGTGCACAGCTTCTCTTGACTGCTTATGGTAAAGTACAAAGCAAAAGAAGAAAATTAAAGGTGGAATTTACAATCAAAAGAGACTTAAGGAGTTGGAAATGCCTGGCATGAATGCAAAGAACAAAGAAGTGACCCGCTTGGGAGAAAACCCCAGGGATACAGCTAAGCAGCCGCAAGGTGTCGGCTGATGCTGCTGATATGCAGAGTGCGTCCATGGACACAGCCTCTCCTGCCACAGCAACTCCCCACTAGGGCAGTGCCTAGTAGACTTCTGGGAGCAGGGCTGCTGCCGAGATTCCACATCTGTAGAGCCATCAGCACATAGCACCAGCCTGGGAGAGCTCCAGGTCCCAGAGTCCAGCCCCTGAGAGCTTCTGTATGGCCTGTGCCAGTGAAGCCATTGGATTGGAGCTGGATAAACGTTGGAGGACCAATCCCCGGCTTCATCTGTCCTAAAAACAAGGACATGGAATCAAAGGTCATTGTGAGGCCTTCAGATTGAATATTTCCCTCTTGGGTTTTAGACTTACTGATAATTAGTTATCCCCTTCACCTTTCGTTTTTCTCCCTTTTAAGATGGGAATCTCTATCCTATGCCTGTCCTGCCATTGTGTAGTTCTTGGATCGTGGGGACTTTGTTCCAGGCTTCATGATAGATTATACCTTTGATTTTGCCTATGTCCGATTTAGGTAAGACTCTAGACTTCAGACTTTTGAACTGGTGTGGGATGAATTAATAATTTGGGGGCTATTGAGATGTAACAAATGTATTTTTGCTATGAGAAAGATTCTGAGGCCTGAAGCAGAATGTTATGATATGACCATGTTTTCCAACATTTTTATGTTGACCCTTACTTGCCAGTGTGATGGAATTAAGAGGCGAGGCCTTGAGATGAGCAGGTCAAGATGGTAGAATACTCATCACAGAGATTAATGCTTTTACACAAGAAGCTTCAGAGCACCGTTTGATTTTTTCCTTTTCACTTTTCGCCATGTGAGGATACAGCAACAAGGAGAAACAGAGATCAAGACTTCAGCAGACACTGAACCTGCAGGCACCTTGATCCCAGAATTCCTGTCCTCCAGAACTGTACGAAATAAATTTCTGCTCTTGATAAACTATCTAGTATGTGGCTTTCCATTACACTGTCTGAAATGGACAATGGAAATTTTTATAAGCAAAGCAGATATTTAATTTGGCATTGAATTTCTGTCTTTGGTTCAATCAATAGTATAGGTACTTATTTCCTGCACCAAATCCACATTGGAGTCAATACCTTATAAATTCCATTTGAATCATTGCAATACACCTGTTAGATGGGTGCTATTATTATTTTAATTTTACAGAGGAGTCTTAGCAATGTTAAAGTGCCCAAGGCCACACTGCTGGTGAACAGGAGGAGCACATCGGAGTCAACATTGTCTCATACTTCACTTTGTGGTTCTGGGGGGTCAAACTCAAGATCTTGGCACTAATCTGCATTCTCAGCCCTTTTCTGTTTTTATCTTGAGCAGGGTCTCACTAAGTCACTAAATTGCCCATACTGGGCTTGAACTTGTGAAGGTCCTGCTTCAGATTCCCAGAGTACAAAGGGTACCGATGTGCATTTGCATGTCTGGCTTAGGCTCACACTTGCAACTAATTTTGGCTATCTTTGAGGTATGACAGGTGGGCTTTTTAAGCTTGTTTATTGTTTTTTGAAAGAACAACAAATGTGTGTGTGTGTGTGTGTGTGTGTATTTGTGTGACAAAAGTTACTCATAAAATTTAATGAGTACAAACCAAACAGTTTCAAAGCATCATCCAGATCAAGAAAGTATGGCTTCCTTAGGGCCCTCCTCACTCCACTGTGGCCCATCACTCTGAGGACAACCACAATTACTGACCTTTCTAATAATAGTGTCCTCGTTTTTCTTCGTATTTTTATCCTGTTAGGATACTTTGCAAAATGCAACTAATTAAGTCTGTCCTTCTTTTGGGATATAAATGAGATCGTAAGTTGTGCCTTCTTTTCATATCTCTAGTTTTCATTTGCTCAACTTTGTTCTAGATTGATCTAAATGGCTACAGCTATCCTATTCATTTTCATTGCTGAATACTGTTTGATTGGATTAATGTGTCACACTTTGATTATTCTTCTGTTGATAAACAATTGGATAATTTTCAGTCTGAATCTACTGTGAATAATGCTACCTCAGCACTCTTCATCCTGAGTCCTGGCACACATGTCTGTGCATGCTTTCTTGTAGGTTGCAAACCACAAAGTGGGATTTTTGGATCAAGGGGTATGCATAGATTCAAATTGAAAAGATACTACTAAGTATTATCAAAGTGACTGTACGTACTTCCATATGTAGTGTGTGATATTTCCCATTGTTCTCTGTGATAATGTTTGTTTAAAAGATAAACTCCCACCTTGTTCCTTGGCTTCTCTGAGGGAGACTCTCGATCGCATCCCACTGACTTCCTTTCTGCCATGCACACTACACCCGGGTTCCTTTGTTCATTGACCTCCAGCCATGTCTTCTTTTCCCATTTGTATTCTGCCTCTTGGAGTGGAAAACACTGCTAAACTCTTCATCAAGAATTAGTTCAACTAAGAGTCGGGGAGATGGCTCAGTAGAATAAGCACTTCCCTGGCAAGCGCAAGGGCCTGAGTTCAATCCCTTGTTCCACAAAAACAAAAACAAGAATTAGTTCAACCACACAGCAAGGTGACACTGTTTGCATCTTACATGTGGAGAGGCTTAATGGCAGGGTGTTACATGGGGGGTCCTTCTAGGTGAAGCTAGGTCTTGGTCTTTCTCTGTGTCTCCTTTTTTTTTTTTTTTTTTTGGCAGAACCAGGAATTGAACTCAGGCTCTTGCGCTTACCAGGGAAGCGCTTATTCTACTGAGCCATCTCCCCGGCCCCCACTGTGTCTCCTTTGCTTCCCAACCATCTTAGTTACTTTCCTCATTGCTGAGACAAAATACACAGTACCCAAAGTTAGAGGTGAAAAAGGTATTGAGTTTGCAGTTTGTAGGTTTCAGTGCACAGTCAACTGGCTCTGAGGCAGGCTGGCTATCGCGCCAAGGATGCAAGAGGGGCAGTGCAGAGCAGAGGTAGTCCTGGCAGGCAAAGCAAACCAGAACCGAGGGTATCAGCCCTCTTTTGTATTTTCTTCTGGCAGGAGGAAGCACTCGTCATCCCATCCAGAACTATGGCAGACCTATCGGTGGGCTGGGTTAGTAATCACACACACTGAATCCCAGATCACACACCCAGATCCAGTGGCCTGAGCAAGCCCCCACCTACGACCCAGCAAGGCTGGTGGGGTAAGCTGGTGATCCCTGGTGTCTGCTAGACTGGCAAAAAGCTTACACAGAGGAATGGAGGAAGGCAAAAAAAAATAGAAAATTTCTAGAAAGATATTCCTTTTCAGTTGAACCATGCTCTCTTCAGAGTCTATGTATGTGTGCCAGATAAAAGAAGTTTCCCATCTTTCAGGTCCATGTTTCAGTAAGTCCCAAACCTGTAAATTTAGTGATTTATTTTTCCTCCACAGAAATTACAAGTGATTAGTAAGGAGGATATCACAGGTTTGGTTGGGCTAAGGATTGAATAAGCCTCACTACTTGTACCTCCTGAAGGATACATGTCTGTCTGATATTTGTAGCAAGGTGAAAATGAATATTTGTTGTTCACGTAATGGATGCATAATATGTCAAGTGTCATTTCTAAATACTTCCCTGAGAAAGACTGCGGCTTTGCAGTTTCTAGGATTCATAAGGGAAGCAAACTTCTATGGCTGGCATTTCAAGACCCTGTCAATCATGTGGCCCACTGTTTTCTGCAGGTTACAGGAACTGAACTGAGGGCGTGGTGACAATGCTCCTAACTGCAGAGCTGTGCAAGACTCCGCACCGCTCAGCTACTCAAACACGAGAAGGCCGAAATATAAATAGAAGCAAAATAACAGACAGACAACAGGAAACAATGAGATGGGTCCTTAGCAAAGGAGAAAGGAACCAGGAGGTGGAAGGGAGAGGGAAGGAGAGGGGAGGAGGATGAATAAAAGATTAAGGTGTGCTGTGCATCCACTGCTTACAAGGAATGTGGTGTCATACTACAGATGGATCCTAATAAAGAATAGAAAAGGAAAAGAAAGATGCAACTTAAGAAAGAACTTGAGTATCTCTCAATTCCTGGCTACATGTTTGTGTTAGCCTCCTATTACTATAACAAAACACCTGAGCTAGTCCAGTTTGGAAGAGGAAAGGTTTATTTTGATACACATTTTGGATAGATTCAGTCCATGGTCAGCTGACCCCCATTGCTTTTGGGCCTGTGGTAAGGCAGAAGATCATGGCAAGAACAGGTGGCAAAGCGGGCAAAGAGGATGAGACAGGATGCGACTCCAGTGTCCCTTTGAAGGGCAGGCTCCCCAGGATCCAACTTCCCCCCAGTAGCCTCACCTCAAGTTTCCATCACATCCTAACAGGGTCACTCTGGGCAACAAGCCTCTGCAGGGACATGCAAGGTCCAGCCTATAGCAATGCTGACATTACCAAGGATGGTGGCCCTAACCTCTGAAAAGTCACAGTGTAGACTGATATTTCTATTTGGTTATGCATTCTCTCATTCAAAAGAAATTTGAATTTGAAAAAAATGACCTCGTTCTGCCACCAATCCAGGCTGGGAAGATTAACTCAAGATTCAAGCAGCAGAAAGAAAACACATGGTGTTATAGAAACAGTGGACCTGCCTTTATTATCTCAGCAGCTGTAGCAATAGCAACAACGTGCAAAGTTCTACAGTACCACACACAACCAGCAAGTAGACAAAAAGTTGTAAAACACTGGCTATGTATTTACATATTCATCGTGCATGTGTGGTCTCGTGGCAGGCTGACACACTAGCAGGTGGAAAGCCCAGGTGAAAAGCCGGAGCCTGGCCATCTCGAGTGCCCTGACCACACAGACCTCCTGGCCAAACATCGCACCAAGGGATGAAGAAGTAATATGCTATGCAGGGTCTCAGCATTTTCATCTTGCAAGATATACAGACTAAAATATCGATGATCAGATCTATTGCCCTGGAAAAAGTGTGCAGCAGTGACGCCAGCCCCTGTAGAGACAAGCACTGGAAGTGCAACCCAAAACCTGCTTATTGATCACAAGATACCAACGCTACAATTGAACCTGAGTTTAGCAAAAACAACTTATATATTAAGATTCAATAGAGGCTGGGGAAATAGCTTAGCAGTTTAAGTGCCTGACTGGCAAGTGCAAAGACCTGGATTTGATTCCTGATACCGCATGCCATGCTGGCCCTCGATCCCTGAGCACACCATGCCAGCCACTGAAACAAGACATGGCGGTGCATGCCTGTAATCCCAGTGCTGGGGAGGCTGAGACAGGAGGATCACTATGAGTCCAAGCTACATAGAGTACCAAATAAATAAATGTATTTATTTACCAAATAAATAAGATTCAGTAAAATCGCTTGACAAGAATTTTAACTTCCAGCAGCTTTATGAAATAATACTGTTCCTTTTTTTAAAAAATCTTTTAGGGGGCTAGGGAGATGGCTCAGTGGAACAAGCACTTCCCTAGCAAGCACAAGGGCCTGAGTTCAATCCCTGGTTCCACCAAAAAAAAAAAAAAAAAAAAACCTCACTCAATTATTTATTTGGTATAGGGTTTCTCTATGCATCTTGGACTTGGAGTGATCCTCCTGTCTCAGTCTCCCCAGCACTGGGATTACAGGCATGTGCCATCACACCAGTTTTGGTGGCCACCATAGTGGGCCTAGGGTTCTGGGGCTGGTATGGTGTGCAGTACTAGGGATCAAACTCAGGTCCTTGCACTTGTCAGGCAAGCACTTAGGCTGCCCAGCTATCTCCCTGGCCCTATTGTTCCATTTTTAAGATGGGGAACCTGAAGTCTAGAGATGTCCCCTGCTGAATGCCCAAGGGGATTAGTGGCAAGCCAGGACTTAAGCCTGAAAAGTCTAACTTCAGGGACCTCTTTGTAATCACTATTCATAGGTTTAGGTGGTTTTGAAGGTCCCTTTTCTTTACCACTCCCTACCCCTCACTCAAAGATTCAGCAATTTCTTCTGTTCTATGGAGACTTACCACGTTTTATTTCATATAAAATATATCATTAAACAGGGCATGGTGGCACACACCTGTAATCCCAGCACTCAGAAACCTGAGGCAAGGAGGATTGCTGCAAATTCAAGGCCAGGCTAAGGTACATGGTAAGTTTAAACTCAGCCTGAACTACAATGAGATCCTGTCTCAAAAAAAGAAAAAAATAATTAAATTATGACTTTGAGTGGTTGTATTGAGTTTATAATATTAGAATATGTAACTTGGGAAACTTTATAATTAAAAGTATAATTGTTTTTTTTGTTTTTTTTTGTCTTTTTGAGACAGGGTCTCACTATGCAGTTCAGGCTGGCCTTAGGCTCACTTTGTAGCTCAGGCTGGTCTTGAACTCACAACAATCCTCCTGCCTCAGCTTCCCAAGTTACAGGGATTACAGTTCCTGGGATTACAGGCATGCGCCACCACGCCCAGTAGTAATTATGGTTTTAAAAGTGACTTGGCCTAAGGAGGTGAAGAGGAAGAAACAAACACCACAGTCGCGGGTTGGCCAGGGCCAAGCTAAAGTGGAGAGGTTGATTTTTAATTTCATCTCAGCCCTCTCTGCACATCTGAGGTGAGCCTAATCCCTCACCAACAGCAAGGCAGCCTCTGCTTCACAAGAAATGTTTTACAACTGCAGTCTTTTTAGGTAACTAAATTATAACTAGTAAATACTGCTAATCAGTAGTAAACTGCTTAGTTTACTAAGGAAGCCCGGTGGGGGCCGAGCTATAATTAAACAGCCTCAAGTGCCCTTTAGAAGTTTGCTGTCCTCACCTCCCTCCCTCTTCCTGGCGACAAGGTCAAACACGACAAACGTGGCATGTCGCGCCGCCTCGCTGGCCGTCGGGCTGCCGCGCCCGCTACCTGGGGGCCAGCCACAAGAAATGTTTTATTGGCTCTTCCTTTGGCTCCCAGAAACATGAAGCTGGCTGGGTTCCCTTCCTTACAATCAGGAGAGGACAAAAAAAAAAAAAAAAAAAAAAAAAAAAAAAAAAAAAAAAAAAAAAAAAAAAAAAAAAAAAAAAAAAAAAAAAAAAGTCACCTTTTATTAATGAAAGAAGACTGGTGAAGGAGGAAACCACAGTAAAACAAGATAAAACAAAATTAAACCGATGCTGATAAATCCTGGCCCACAACACCCACCGAGGTTTCCAAGCTAACGAACCAAACTCAGAACTTAATGCTTGCCCGTCCCAATCCTAAACTCTGGCCCAGGCCTTCCCTCTCTCCTCCTACATGCTGGGCAGCCCTGGAGATGCTACTACTTTGAGAGTGAACAGCAAGCCAGGGCCTCTACGACCCAGCAGGAAAGCCTTGACGATGACAGAACAAATCTATCCACCTCAATACAGCTCAGGGGCCAGAAAACGAGAAGGAGAAGACAAGGAAAGAAGTAACTACAAAAGAGAGTTAGAGCTGGGGATACAACTCAACAGCACAGCGCCTGTGCCAAGCACAAGATCGTGACTGTGATTCCCAGTACCTAAAAAGCAAATAAAAAATCAAAAAAGAGATTCTAACTTCTCTGTATGTGGTGCGCTAGGCGCTCTTGCACCAGCACCTGTCCCTTCTTGGTGGCTTGAAGCTAATCAACTCCTTACACCAGGGTTCCATCTTCTGGCACAGGGACAAAAGCACAGGCCATGTACTCGGTGCTCTGGTTCATCTGGGAGCAGCCCATGGGATAAATTGCTTTATCCCTTACCCACCTGAGACTGATGCTGAAAACACCAGGGAAGTCTGGAACTCGCTGGAAACACAGCTTAGATTAGAGATGTGGTTCCGCAATAAGACACCAGGGGGCGCAAAATAACAGCAAAGATTTGATCTGCCCTTGAACCTCTAGTGTTGCCACGAAAAAGTCCTCCTCTACAAGATGCCAAAGACTGTAAAGGTGGTTGGTTGGTTCCTCGATTTACCAAATGCCAGAAGATTATAAAATATACAAAGAAACATGGAAATACAGACCAACAGAGGGATCAAAATATAACTCCAGAAACAATCCTAAAGGACTGCAACGTGTGAGCTGCCTGACAGAGTTAAAAAAACTTGTAAAGATGCTCAGTGAGCTAGAAAAGAACAGAGGAAACTATATGACATAAGGGAAGCAGTGCATGAGTAAAAGGAGAATAGCAACGGTGATGTAAGAGCTGGTGAAACACCAAACAAGCCATTGCAACTGGTCAGGGGTAGTGCTGCACCCTGTGACTGCACCCCGTGACTGCAGCGCTCTGGAAGGCTGAGCCAGGAGTATCTCAAGTGTGAGGCAAGTCTGCGCAACCCATCAACTTAGCAAAACTTTGTCTCAAGTTTAAAATTTAGGGGCAGAGGCGGTGTATCTCAGTACTGAGGCCACGGGATCAATCCCAATACCACACACACACACACACACACACACACACACAATAATAACAGCAACTATAGTAACAGTAGAGCTGAAAAGTTATTACAGGGCCAGGGAGAGAGCTCAGTAGGATA
>PVKA01029225.1:0-23016 GCA_004027165.1 Ctenomys sociabilis | reverse complement strand
TGATCCTGCTGCCTCAGCCTCCCGAGTGCTGGGATCACAGGCATGCGCCACCACGCCCGGCTTGTTCTTTTATATTTTAAATGAATTTTGATCTCCCTTTTCTTTTCCCCTCATTTTCCTTTTCTTTCTTTTTCAAATTTTATTTCATTCATTCTTCTTTCCCTTACCCACTCTGCTCTTATTATTATTACTAGTATTTGTTCCTTTTTAGCTACTGAGTTATTATTATTGCTGAGTTCTTTTCTGTTGTTAATAGTAATGCAGTTGTTGTCAATATTTGGTTTGTCTTTGTGTCTACATTGATTTTTGTAGATCTTTTTTCTACAAAAATTGAGGATAGTACATCTGTAATTATTGTTGGTTCTGTCAATAATTGATTTGCTTTTTATTCTGTTATTACTGATGATTTCTTTTTCTATTGGTAATGATAACACAGTTATTGCTTTTAATTGGTTTTACCACATGCCAATATCTGGTTTGTCTTTGTGTCTCAAGTGTTACTGTGATTTGTCTTCTTTTCTCTGAGTGGTGCTTGGGATGGAGTCTCCAGAAGGTTGGACTCTCCGAAGACCCTCAGACATTACACTGACTGGGATGAGAGGAGCTCAAACATAAATCAGGGGGGCCGGGGAGATGGCTCAGTGGAATAAGCGCTTCCCTGGCAAGTGCAAGGGCCTGAGTTCAATCCCCGGTTCTGCCAAAAAAAAAAAAAAAAACAAAACATAAATCAAGCTCAAGGACACACCACAGGGAGATAAAATCTGACTAAAGAGATCCCCACTATCATTAGAGCTTCTAACTGATCTTTGGCCCACAGAAGATCAACAGCAACATGAAACGGTGAGACCATAAGACGCCCCCAACCCCCAACACTTCTACAGTTGATCACACTGACAGTGAAGCAGGGGAAGCTGCAGGCAGAGGATGTGAAGACCACGCAGCGAGATGTCTGAAGAGCTAAAGGAAGAAATGCATTAGCGAGTGCATAAGGCATTTCATGAAGTCAAAGAGATGAAGGATTTTACAGTAGAATGTTACATGAGTTTAAAGAAGAAAAAATATGAAATTAATTGAGTGAAGTAAAATAATGCAAAACATGAATGATAACATGGGAAAACAACTAGTTTGAAAGTGTGGGAAAAAAGCAAACAAAGATAGATGAGATGAAATAATGCAAAGCATAGGTAACAGACTTGAAAAATGTGGACAAAATGTCAAAAAATAGAAAACAAGGTGGTTGTAGTAGACTATAAATATTCAACAATACCCTAAAAACAACAAGGTGTCATGTAAGCTGGATCCAACAGCTGCAGCATGACAAAAAAAAAAAAAAAAAAAAAAAAAAAAAAAAAAAAAAAAAAAAAAACCCTAAAAATTACAGAAATGAAAGAAAAATCAGGAAACAATTCAAAAGGCATAAAAATTTATCCACTGAAATTATGGCAGAAATTTTTCCAACTCGAGTGGAAGAATTCAATATTGACTACAAAGGGCATGTAAGACCACAAATAACTAGGCCAGAAAAGAAACTTTCCACCATACATTACCATAATCGAAATGCAACAAAAGGAGAGAAAGCTAAGAGGTTTGAGGGGAAAACAGCAAGGAAACTATTAAGGCAAGTCATCAAAATAACTGGATTTCTAAGCATAAAACTTAAAAGTCAGGAGGACTTGAGCAGTGTTCTTCAAGGCCTAGAAGAAAATGACTGTCAACCTAGAATTTTATCCTACAAAACTAACCTTTCAAATTGACAGAGAAGGAAAGACTTGCCATGACAAACAAATTCTAAAGAAATACACACATCAGAATTACAGAAAATACTTAGTGGAAGCCTAGGCCAAGACAAGGAGGACATGAGCACTGAACAGCCCAGAGGAAAGTGTACATCTAACTGGAACAGCAGTAAAACAAAAGGAAAAAGTGAAGGAATTGGTGCAGGAAAAATAATGCAATAACAAGATTCAAAATACCTTGTAATCATAACTCTAAATGCCAATGATCTCAGTTCTCTGATCAAAAGACACAGACTGATAGACTGGATTAAAAATACAGTCATGTATTATTGCCTATAAGAGATACACCTCATCTAAAAGGAAGTACATAAACAAAATAATGCTCCACTCAACCAGAATCTAAGAGCAAGCAGCAGCAGCTATCTTGTGTCCAAACATGACTGATCAGAAGAGACAAAGTTGGCCACTACATACTGGTAAAGGGAATAATTTAACAAGAAGAGAAAACAACTGCAAATGCATACATACCAAAGGTTGGCATACTTAAATTCACAACACAAAAACTACTGGATTTAAAAGAATAGACAGACACCAGTACAAGCATGGTGGAGGACTTCGATACCCTACTGACCAATTAGACAGGTGAGGCAGGCAAAACATCAGTGAAGAAACGTCAGAGTTATACTATACCGTTGAACAAATGGACTTCACATGTATCTACAGGATTTCATCCAACAGCAGAACACATACTGTCCCCAATAGCATATGGAACATTTTTCCAAAATAGGCCATAAAGCATGTATAAATAAATACAACAGAATTTAAATAATCTCCTGTAATATAGTATCAGAGCAGAGCATAATGAGGCTAGACATGAATATTCAAAAATGCCAGGGAAACTATACAAGCCTATGGAGATTAAATAATACATTGCTGAAAAATCAATGAATCACAGAAGAAATTGAGGAAGGAATAAAAAAGTTCCTTAAATGAAACAAAATATGTATTGGAAGCAGGACAGACTAAAACCTGTGGGAAATAATGAAAGCAGTTCTAGGCGGGAAGGTTTCATCTCAAATAACACTGGTGCATCTCAAAGTCCTAGAAAGCCTGGAACAATGCAAATCTGAAACTAATAGAAGGAAAAAAATTACAAAGATCAGAACAGAAATAAATGAAATTGAAATTAAAAAGCAATACCAAGGATCACTGAGTCAAAGAGCTCGTTCTTGGAAAGGATGGGAAGGAGTTCAGAAATGGGAGAGAGGGAAAGAAGAAAGGGAAGTCAGAGGCTGTAACTGCTGCATGTGTGTGTCCCACTTTCCTCACAGGGGAAGCACTTATGATGAGTCCCAGACACATACTAAATTTTAAAACTGATTAAGAAAAAGCTGCCTTGTGTAAGTCAGACATGCTTCCTGAGAGGCCTTGCCCTGGCCGTCTGAGGCCTTACTTCCCAACATTCATGGGCGTGGACTGAGAGCACAGCCTGCCCACTTCTTCTCTTCCCACCTCTGGCTCTGTGCACTCTGGGCAGACACCTGACTCACACCCTCAGGCTTGGGTCTCCCCTGGCCACCAGTCAGACCCAGAGTGCACACTCCTTTCCAAGAAGACAGTGTTCAGGAAGAGGCTGGGGACCCTAAGGTCCTAGGAGCCTGGGCCTGGCCTAGAAGTTGGAGCGGGTTCCAGGTGGGGTGTGGCCCACTAGCCTTGTGGTCTCCTTGCACCTGGCAGGATGGAGCACATACTTTAAAGGCAATTGCTTCTCTTTTTCACTTCCAAACACCTGAACTTTCATTATTCACAACTTGGTAATATAGCAAACTGCAAACCAGTCAGTGACTTGTTACAACAGCTGGGTGAATTATTTTGTAGGGAAAAGTCTGGGACTAGAGCTGTGTTGTTTCCTGCTGTTCTTAATGTGATTGTCTTCCTTCACATGACCCTGTAATGGAAAATGGGCACGCTAGGCTCTCTGGTGGGCCCTTATTTGGCAAGCTGCTATCAGGATGGCGCAGTATCAGTTTATCAACCAATGCAGTCCCTGAATTAGCAAGCTGAGCGGACTGAAGGAGCTGCTCTGTCCTTTGTCTCTGTCATCTGGACAACCACACGTGTGAGGAACTCTCATAGCAGCACTCAGCTGCAATTATCTGCACAAATGCTGCACCCTAGGGGTGCACCCTGATACCCCAAACTGCAGCAGGCACTACTGTCCCCAAGAATGGGATAGGAGCATTTGAGAAGTCAGCAGGAGAGAGACTGTGAGCTGTGTCACTTTAGGGGCCCTAACTGTGTACCCAATACAGCCGCCACCTTCCTTGTTATTCAGGAAACCCCACACCCAGCCCAGGGTGACAAGGAATGACATCTGATGTGACAATACTGGTAGCAACAGGATCCTTCCCCCAGCAACTCCCCCACACACAAACACAATGTGATTCCTTATTCCTGTGAGAAGTCTGAGAGGAATCTGTCCCACCTCATGACATGCTCAGAAGAACCAGCACAGCCAGCTTCATGACCATGAGAAAATATACATGGCTATGCTATCCTTGTGGACCTTGGAAAATTTCTGTGTTTACTCCAGTGACCCGAGCCTTCTTGTGGATGATGGGTCCCTGTGTCCTCTGGGCTGGACAGTTAGCTCTCAAAGGCCTTGATGCTTGCCCATACTTCTGAATCCTACTTCAGTGCCTGCCAAACAGCCCAGCAAGATCAAAAGAACAAGAGAATAACCGAAGAAGCAGCTACTTCTAGCATCAGCTTCTATGTATGTTTTGTTTTTTCCTAAGGTGCTATGTGTGTTTATTTTTCTAAGTTTGGACATCTTAAAACCTTTCTGGCTGAGGAGACAGACCCTAAGGGGCAGCCATGGTCACAGCGGGAAGCACTCAGACATACAAGATCCAGGGCCAGGCCTTGTCCATCTGGCCCACGCAGTACGGGAGCCAGTACTCCTCTGCCTTAGGAATTTCGGGGCTCTATACTTTCCTATAGCATAGAGCCCAGGGCAATGCTCAGACCAGCCTGTCCCAGCATGCTCGCCTGCCTCACCCCTATCTGAGCAAACCTCCACCAAGACCTCCAACTGGCCCTTGCTCCTCCTCCTGTCAAGGGGAGATTTCCTGAGCCCATCCCGCTGCTGCTAGGCTCTGTGTAAGTGTGATAAACTTCATGTTCCTAGTCGTGCTGCATCTCCTCTTGCATTTCCACCTGACTGATCACATTATAAACAAAAAACCTACCAAACAGGAAAAATGGAGGGCAGAGGCCAAATGGCTTGCGAGATTCCTTACAGTGCTCAGGTTCAGCGGTTCAATGCAGCTCTATAAAATCACAGGCACGCTGTATATTCTGTTCCCCATCCTCACCCAACTGCCTCCTCCCTTTGAGGCTTAGCTCAAGGGCTCCTTTCCTTTGCCCCCTCCTCGCTACTGTACCATGGTCCAGCAGACTTCTCTGTTCCTTTGAAGTCCCAGCATTCCAGCATTCCTCTTCCTGGAGTATGTTTGTCTGGATATAGATTTGTGGGTTCCTTAACTGCTGCAAATTCTGGAAGAACAGAGCCCACCTTTAGGGCTGCAGCCTTGGCACTGGTTCCTACAAGGGTTCAAGGGTCTCTGTGAGACGAGGATATGAGTGGGAGAGTTCCCACAGCCAGACTGTCTGGTTGCTGGATGGAAAATGTTCATAGAGAACACTTTGGGGGCCTTGCTGGAATAGACTTCTTGCTCTATGGCCTGCATTTATGCAGATATATGCTCCTACCAGGAGACACATAATGAATCTGATTGCAGCCTTTTTTGTAGAGGAAAAAGATGTGGAGGATCCTTCCATTTTTATGGTCTAAGAAACCCAGACTATATATCTGACTCAGTTCTCATTAATAAAACAGAAGTCTCTGGCTTTCGTTTAAGTTCTTCAAATTAATCTAAGGCCTGATTATTCCAAAGCATTACTAATTGTATGGCAGCATTGTTTACATCACAGAATGGAAATGACATACACATCCAGTCACAGAGACAGTTCAATAAAATATGACATGCTTGCCCGATGGACTCTTCTGCAGGCTCCTGATGGTGTCTACAATAAAATCTGAAGTCAAAGTCAGGACGTAAATCACATGTGCAGTTGTCATTGTGCTGAATGTATCAAATGTACAAATAAAAACAGGAGACATCACTGAACATTAACAGTGGCCAGGTTTATACACTGACTGCATGAATTTCTTTCTACAGCTATGAATTTTTCAGTTTTCTCTCTAATGATTTACTCTCATGGTGAAAAATCAAAATCAACAAATCATTTAATTGCTAGTCTAAATCATCTTGTTGTTTTCTGCTCTAAAACACGGCTACTGATACTAGGTTTGTCTGCTGGAAGGGCTGTCTCACCGTGCACAGAAAAAAACCCAGTAGTGAACCAACAGGAGCAATGATGGAAACAAGTATCCCTTAGCTCGGTAAACACCTGTGTGGGAGCTGTCACTGATGGCCACAGGCTCTTGCTATGTGACAGGCATTTTCCAAACATGTGCTTTTGTTACTATTATGGTTTAGAAGGGGCCAGGGAGATGGCTCAGTGGAATAAGCGCTTCCCTGGCAAGCACAAGGGCCTGAGTTCAATCCCCAGTTCTGCCAAAAAAAAAAAAAAAAAAAAAAAAACTATTATGGTTTAGATTTAAAAATGTCCCCCGAAGCTTTTATGCACTCATAGATGAGGCTTTTGAAGGTGCCTGAATTGTGGGACCATGCACCTGACTTGCTGTTAGGAGGCGGAAGCCTGGCTGGAAGTGGCAAGGCCCTGGAGGTGTGCCCGGAAAGCCCCTTTTCTGGCTCCTTGCTTTTCTCTCAGTTTCCTGTCTACCATGACATGAGCAGTCTTCTTTTCCCCAGGTTCTTCCAACCAGCTGACTCTGGACTAAAACCTCTAAAAACTGTTAGTTCAAATGAACCTCTCCTAAATTACACATGTTCATTATTAAGCTGCAGTTGTCTCAGCAACAAGAAAGTGACTGAGACAAATTTTGGCACCAGAGAAGGGAGCCATCACTATGATCACTTGACCATGTGGTTCAAAAGCCTTTGGAGCTGGTTCTCAGAAGGAGTTTGGAAAGGCTTGGAAATGCTAACTGCCCAAAGGCCTAGTGTGCTGTAAGCTGGGACAGAGTCTGTTTGAAGATTAAAAGAACCAGAATTCTGACAGACGATAAAGGCCAGGCCCAAGCGGTTCCAGTCGGGAATAAGGACTCCACTAGGAGTTGGTCTTGAAGCCATGTGTGTTATGCTGTGGTAGAAAAATTGACTACATAATGTGAAACAAGATTAAGAGCAGATTTGTTAATCTGCAGAAAAAGAATTCAAGGCAGCCCAACAATCAGGCTGTGGTATGAGTACTGTCGGGGACTTTTAGCAAGCTCTACCTGGAGAAGTAAGAGCAAAAGACACAGCTAAGTGATTTTTAAAGTTTTGCATTTCACCAGGAAAGAAGTTCATGTAAGGTTGAAACCTGTAAAGTGTGATAATAGGACAGATGCCTTCAGGGCACCTGAGGAATCAGCCGTACTCCACACTTCACAGGCTCAAGGGTCTACAAATGAAAGACTGTTTTGGGCAGAGAGCACCAGGAAACCCAGCTCACTGAAACCCAGCTAAGAAAATTTCCCAGAGCATTGAAAGGCCTCTTCAGCAATGATACAAAGAGAATCTGGCTGCTCTTGCTAGGTCCTCCTAGCAGCTGACCATGGTCTGAAACCTTTAAAACTCAAGAGCCTAAATAAAACTCCCCTCTAATTTTCAGATTTGATTACTATGTCTCAATGTCAAGAAATGACTAAGACAATTGTATCTTCATAAAAGCTGTAGGGGATAAGCATTTCTGTCACTCTCACTTTATTACAGATGAAACTGAGATATAATTGCTTAATCTGCTTGCTGGCAAGTGGGGGAACAGAGGGCTGATCCTGGGCAGTCCTCCTGCATGGCCCAGTCTACCGCTGCTGCAGTGCAAAGCGACAAGCTCAGTCGGAATGGGCACATGCTGAGCCACACGTCCTCCCATAAGTGGGTCATTGTGTCAGAAAAGACGCAGCCCGTCTCCCTTTTTCAGCCTGAACAGCCTGTATGTGAGTCCCCGCTTGACTCCAGTCTGCCTGTGATCATCTCTAGTAGCTACTCATTCACATGCGTGCAAAGCTCTAACCAGCATGTGGTCCAAAAGCTGTGCCCACGCCAGCCCACTCTCTGGAGCAGTAAGCCCATTTGCAGTGGGTCAGTATGACCTGCTTTGCAAATGCGTATCGCAGGAATACAGTGCATGCCAGCTTTCCAGCCCACAGGGAACATCTGATGCTTCCTATTTGCCAGCACAATTATTGGTGACCTTTTTTCATGGGCTTGATGTTTCACCTGCAGACACCAGCTGCCTGAACGCGGGTGGCTGACCCCAAGGGGACACAGGTGCTCAAGACTCCCGGTTCTGCAGTCTCATTTTCTTTACCCAGTAACCCACCTTGTGACACAGACATGCTGGGGGAAGGAGAGATAGAATGGCTGAAGGACAGAGCAGACACCAGGAAGGAGTCAGTCCTGTTGGGCCAAAGCATGTCCCTAAACTAAAGCAACCAGAGAGCATGAGCAAAGGAGGGGAAACACAGATTCCAGAAAAATCCACTGTGCCAAATTAGTTGGAAGGAAATAGCACGGGGCTAAAGGAAAATCCATTGAAAATAAAACTTCAGGACCAAAACAAACTTGCCTGGGGAGAGAACTTAATGAGCAAAGGAAAATTAATAAACGGGGGTAAATCATAAAAGATGTGATTAGGATAAATGCGTCTGGAGAGAGTGCTAGGGAGACTGGCAAACCTCACCATGCTCTCTGCCTCTTTGGCACTTGAGGGACAACTCTTGGGACACCCAGAAATTACTTTCTCCGGAACTGGACCACAAGATCGGCAAGCAGGTCAGCGACGTCCAGCTTTCTCCCCTTCTCGATAACATCCAGATGCTTGCGCACCAGCAGCCACCTGATGTGGGAGAAGAAGCCGCGTCGGGCATTGTGGGGGTCAGCGTCCGTCTCCGAGTACTTGTGGTGGGCTCAGTGGTCCCTGGCCCACTCGAAAATGTCATTCTGCAGAGGGAATGCAGACCCTGAGTGAAGGGACAGAACGGGCGCCTTCCTGAAAGCACGGGGGCTCCCAGCCAGTCCCCACGGCTCACTAGTGCCTTCCTCCATCTTTCCCCCACAGTCCGTCACCCCAAGGGTGGGCCCTGAGAAGGTGGTAGTGGAGGGGTTTCATCAGAGAAAGAATGAATTCTGAGCTGGGAAAGGTAGTGAACTCCCAGAATCCTAGATCTCTGGGAGGCTGAGGCAGGGGATCACAAGTTTGAGTATTGTTTGGGCAGCTTAGTAACAATGAGACCCTATATCAAAATAAAAAGGGCCCTGAGTTCAATCTCTAGTTCTGAAAGAAAAGAAGAGAAGAGGGGAGGAAGAGGGAGGACAGGGCAGGGCACCCCCGGGAAAGGGAGAGGAGGGGAAAGGAGAGAAAGGGAAGGTAGGGCTAGGGAGGGCAAGAAAGGGAAAAAGAAAAGAGAAACCTTACTGAGCAGAGGTCTTAGCCTGTGTCTAGAATATGTCACTGCCAAAGGCCCAGTCTTGTTGATGAATGGGGAAATCTTTTTTTTTTTTTTTAAGGCCTGGAGGGAACCACTGAAGCCTCTCAGAAGATGAAGGAAAGAGATCCAGTTCTCAGAAGCAGTCCTGTGGGGGAGATAGCTGAGTAGAATAATGCTTGCCTGGCAAGCACAGGGTCCTGAGTTCAATCCCCAGTACTGCAAAAACACAAACAAAACAAAATAAACAAACAAACAGAAACCTAGGAAGCAGTCTTGGTTCTGAGAGGAAGGGGCAATGCCTCGGAGGAGCAGGAGAGGCGTGTTGGCTGTTGGCCTGGATCTTTCTGCCTCCCTGCCTGCTTTGTGTTCTTCATGTCCCACTAGAGAAAGCAGGAAGTCAGCAAGCAAAAATCCCAAAGATCTGTTGGCTCAAATGTTTGCAGAACAGCAAGTCATACCCGGTGTTGCTTCTGGTCTATTTTAACAGTGTGTGCAGAGAGGGAGGGCAGGCAACTCTGGTGCCACGCAGCATCTAGCGTAGCTGGCAGAATCTACCAAGATATTCTACACTGGGCAGTGCCCAGGGAGCAGGGCAACCCTCACTGGAACCCCAGCATGGACTCTGGCGCCCAAGGAAGGACAGACATCAGATGCAGCAGGTCTGCCAAGCCCACAGAGCTGGGGGGACCGGAGGGAGCACACCCTAATGACCTCCTGGGGGTGGGCAGGGTCCCAGGGAACACGGAAGGCAACAGTGGGGGGAATTCAGGCTGCCCTAATTAATGAGCTTATCTATGGGCACATATGGACCTATCTATGTACAAGCTTTCAACTTATACTCAGATTTTTGTTTTGCTTTGTTTTAGTCTGACAACAATTGAAAAATCTGGAAGGCCTTAGATTGGGAAGTAGAAAAATTACTCTGAAAATAAAAACTGTCATGCCTAAGCCTTTTCTTTTCATGATAATGGTGGCCATGATTTGTTTTTTTTTAAACATGCCACACTTTTTATTGCAACATGGCCATTTTTGTGAGGGGAGGGTAGGGAGCTTGATCTTAAAAGTGTTCCATTTAAGGTTCTTTTATTCAGAAATCACCATCATGACTGATATTCAAGCTACCGTTAGTGTTGCAAGACTTATATGGTAAACATAAAACTACACTTATTCAGTAGTGTACACTCAACAAAAAACACAAAGGCATTAATACTCTAGCAGCTATTTAAGCTATGCAGGTCACAGGAATGAACACTGAGGTACTAGGATAAACTGACAACAGTTAATGAAACTCATTTGGCATTCCTTTCAGAGGATTACACTCAGTACAAAAAAAAAAAGTGCTTTTAATGCATAGTGCTATATTTGTGCTGCCATGTCACAAAAATAGGCTGGCCAAGGCAGGTAAGGTGTATGAATGCTGAGTGCCTCACAGAACTGCAATCAAGTGCAACTATAAATAATACTGAAAAAAAGTTCACCATCTGACCAGTGGCTAATACTTTCAAGGAATTCAATTAACTTATCCTCTGTAGTATTCTAAGCTATTAACATTGATAATCATATTCATTGTGGTGCTTGCAGCAAGTGAGACCTGTAACCAGTCTCTTGGCTAAAGATGGAAAGGCATTCCTTGGGTTGTACATAAAAGTAACCACGTTAAACAGTCTAATGGCAATCACTTACAAGCTGCTTAAATGAATGGTATCTCCTTCATTCATTATATTGAAAGAGTCCAGTGGAAAAGGAAAAAAAAAAAAAAAATCTAATCCTATTCCAATGGACTGAGCTGGAAAAATGAAAGCCCCTTAAGATCCAGATAGCCCTCAACTGTCATTTTTAGAAGGGTTTCCTTTCCAGTGAAACTACTACATTGCCTCCCACTTTCTCTCCAAGGGTGGTGGCCATGTTTTATACTATAATATTCATTACTTGGTAGTGTTCTTATCAGGGATCTTTCATTTCATAGATATCAGCTCTGTCCTGCTATTGAGAAGAGAAGAAATGGTTTCATTCTCAGAGTTCTAACAGTTCTTGGAATCCAAAGACGGTCTTCAATTTCTGATTTCTCTGGCTTACCCAAGGCTCATGGACGGCTATCCAAGCGTGTCCATTCCACAGTGCTTCTGGGAACCTGTTGTGTTTGTTGAGACTTTCTATCTGAGGAGTGGGACCTAGATATAGGCAGGAAAAAGTCCTTAAAAAGCAGATGCTCAACTCTGGATATGAAGAAAAGAGGGGTGCCTAGAGGTCTGCATTAAGCAAGCTCTGTAGCCTTGTCTGTAATCTTGAGGCAGTCATGACATTTTGCCAGTGTATTCAAATGTAATGATTACAAAGACTGAAAACATCTTATTATTCATAGCCACAGCATTTGGAGTCCACAGAGAATCTCCAATACCCATCAAGACTGCTGCCTCCTAATACAGACTATTCCTTTAGCTCTTATTGCAGTGTCTTGTGTATTGGTCTTATTGCGGTGTCTAGGGACCATTCACAGAAGGAAACACAGATTTAGAGGGTATTTACTCAAGCTCACTTACTCCTTCAATAGTAATGAACACAGGTGGCACTCCTTGGGCTTCAGTTCATATTCTGCATCAATACGGCATTTGCCAGCTGGGTATGGTGGGTGCTATAGTTTGTGCTCCCAAAGCCTCATGTAGTCATGGGTGTGGCTTTGTCTGTTATGGCTGGATCTGGTGTGACAGCTGGGATTGATTCCTGGTGCAATGCTGGGGTCAAGGGCGCTAGGATTAAGGGTGTGAACATAAGGTTAATAGCCTGGATAAGATACAAGGGAGGGCAAGAGCTGCGGCCATCCCTTGCTGCTTTGCTCCCTTCCGTCTGCCATGAACTGTTCTCCCTTCTGATGCCATCCCCCCTTTGATCAGCCAGTGATGGACTGAAATCTCTATAAACCATGAACTAAGTAAGCTTTTCCTCCTTAACTTTGCATGTCAGGTATTTTGTCTCAGCAAGAAAGGTACCTAGTACAGTGGGTGAGATAAGGCAGGAGGATCACAGGTTTAATCTTATCCTGGGTAGCTGAGCAACTTAGTATCTCAAGATAAAAAAAAAAAAAAAAAAAAAAAAAAAAAAAAAAAAAAAAAAGCAGAAAAAGGGCTGGGAATGCAACTCAGTGCAAAGGCCCTGGGTCCAGTCCTCAGTGCCAAAAGTGTTTCCCATCACCCTTCAAGTCCATGGGGGGATGGGATTCATTCTTAGAAAAGTCAGTGTTTTGGTTAAAAGGTGATATCAGCTCTTTGATTTAGTCATGTAGTTTTTTCAGTACTGGGTATTGAATCCAGGACCTCCGTGCTGAGCTACATCTCCAGTTCTTTTCCTTTTTACTATTCTTATTTTTAATTTCTTTTTTTGAAACAGGGTTCACTAGATTGCACAGATGGGTTTAAATTTGCAACACTTTTAGCTCAGCCTGACAGAGTGGTGGGACCATAGGCCTGTACTACTATGTCCAGCTAATGTCATCCAATTTTATAAAAATTCACAAAATAAGGAGTAATGCAGAAATAAAACTAAAGAAACAAAATACACACTAATGTCGGTTGGAACAGAGATCTTTACCTTAATTCTTGTGACCCAGATCCCCTCCTGACAAAACTCACTTCACTGTAGCAGAAACAAAGCAAAGACTTGGGCCATATTCCAAGTAATTAAGCCTTCAAACGAGCCTCACATGCTTTTTGCTTTCCTCGAGGCAGGGTTTCGGTAAGTCCCAAAATTGCCCCAGTCTGCTGGGATCTGGCTACTTTATATTTTCTTAACCCTTTATTATTGCTTAGTTTGTGTTTTTTTTTTGTTTTGTTTTGTTTTGTTTTTTTGTTTTTTTACTGTGTAGCTAAGTCACAACTCAGAGAACAAAAGGTGTGTCAACAATAAGGTAGAAAGGGAGCCAGATGCGCATGCGGGACCCGAGGGCCGTCCCGCCCTAGTGACTGGCCGCGGGCCGGGGCAGAGGAGTCTCTGTGAAGCTGTGGTGATGTGAGAAGGCTGTTGGGGACGGACACACCTCTGATCTATGCTGTGACACCAGCAAGACGGACCGCAGGTCAATGAGGAGGCAGGGACGGGGTCAGGACATGGGGGGCGGGGCAGGTGCTGAAGCCATAGTTCAGGGACATCCTGATACTGTTCCTCCCTCCCAGTGTCTAAAACTAAAACCATGTCTTTACTCCACAGAAAATAAAATCCTGAGGCTCAGAGAGGTGACCATGTCCACCTGTGCAGCAACTCTCCTCTGGTCCACATGGCACTGGGGACACATGCTTGGCAGGGTCATGGTGGAGAACTGGCAGTGACTTCTTCAACAGTGCAAGCAATCAACTAACAGATTTTGGAGCGTGGAACTTGGGGTTTGAATATCACAGGAGGCGCTGACAGCCACAGGCTCAGCCCAGTCACCCCTTCCAGAGGGTCCACCCCGCGAGGCGATGGGTGAGCGACGGTTCTGAGCGGGCTGGGCACAGGGAGGCCCAGCAGGGGGTGGCTTAGCAATTGGAGGAGCACAGCAAGGCCCTCATCTGTGGTGACGAGGCAGGCAAGGGGCAATTACAGCTATACAGCAGCCACACTTAAAGAATGAAGAGAAGGAAAGTTAATTTTAATAATGTATTTTATGCAACATGATAGCCAAAAATATTTCAATATGAGTCTAAAAAACTACTAATGGTATACTTTACACATGTTTTTCTATATCAAGTCTTAGGCATTTGGTCAGCATCTTTCATGTGCTGCATCCGCACTGTGGTCTGGCTATACTTGTGGCCAATACATTAGATAGTAGGGTCCAACTTGTGGCCTGTCTGCTCCCCACATGTGGCTTTCAGTCCAGTGTGGGGCATTTTCAAGAATTTAGTGCCCTCTACAGGTAAGAATGTAAACTAGCAGACACTTTGCAAAAGTCCAAGTGGCAGTATGTACCACTAGCTTTTAAATGGTGCAAAAATAAATAAATAATTAAATAAATGGCGCATGTCTCTTAATTTAGCAATTCATTTTTTGGAAGTTATCCTAAGGAAATAACCACAGCTGTGTATAAAGATTTAATTACAAGGATATTCAGTATAGTAAAGATTTGGAAAAACCCTAAATTTCCATATAACAGGATTCTATTGGCTATCTTGTGATACATTACTTAAAGAGCATTCATGAGAAAGAGACATACACACACACACACACACACACACACACACAGAGAGAGAGAGAAACAGACAGACAGACAGAGACAGAAAGACAGACAGACACATAGACACAGAGACAGACAGAGAGAGAAAGAGAAAATATATACATGCACAAAGTTTATACACACAGAAGATTTCTGGAAAGAACAATAAGTCTTAGAATTGCTTGAGTGGAGAGAAATTGGTAGGCAGGGATGAGGGCCAGGGAGATACCTCAGTAGAATAAGTGCTTGCCTGGCAAGCACAGGGCCCTGAGTTCAATCCTCGGTACTACAATAAATAAATAAATAGGCAGAGATGAGAAGAAGTACCTTTGTGTTTTACTTTTGCTTGGGACGTTTGAAAAGAAGAGTCTATAAATTATGTAGTCAAAAAACTTGTTAACATAAAAAGAAAAGAACAGCAAACTCAGGGCTGGAGAGATAGCTCAGTGGTCTAACTCCCTGCTTGGCAAGTGCATGGCTCTGAGTTTGATTCCCAGTACCAAAAAATAACACAAACAAACAAAAAAAAAAACTGGATAGCAAAAATGATATTGTATATAAACACAAAACTATGAAAAGTAGCTCAGTGAAAAATAGTTTCAAGATGCACTGTTACCCATTTTTTAATAAAATATCTTTTTAAGCACAGGAAAAACAAAAGAAGTACAGAACCCAATCTGCTTATGGTCATTCTCTACAGAATGCGGAACTTTCTTTTTAGTTTGTATTTTCTAAATTTTATATTAAATGTTCAACAGAGAGGCCAAACACACTTACTGGAAGAAAGACAGCCTCTTTAACTAATGGTGCTGGAAATGCTGGCTTTCTACACGCTGAAAACTAAAACTTGACCCCAGCCTATCACCAGGCACTAAGCTAAAGTCACAATGCATTAAAGATCTAAACATTAAAACAGAAACACTCAATCTCCTGGAAGACAAAGTAGGAGGAACTCTTGACCACACAGAGTTAGGGAAAGAATTCATCAACAAACATGTATTCGCAAGGGAATTGAAAGAATTAACAACTGGAATCAACTCTTATTGAGAAGCTTTTGCACGTCAAAAGAAATTACCAACAAAGTGAAAAGACAACCCACAAATTTTGAAAAAATCTTAACTAATAAGCACTAAGACAAAGGTCTGCTCTCTAGAATTTATAAAGAACTAATATACATTATGGCCCTCAACTTTAAAGACCCAGTCCAGAATCTAAGATGAATATGCACTTCTCAGAGGATGAAATTAAAGAAGCGAATAAATATATGAAAAAAGTGCTCCACATCACTAGTCATCTGTGAAATGCAAACTAAAACAGCACTGAGATAATATCTTACTCCAGAATGAATGGCTATCATAAAGAAATCAACCAACAACAAATGTTGGAGAGGATGTGGGAAAAAGGGAACACTTCTCCACTGCTGGTGGGAATGTAGACTGGTGCAACCATTGTGGAGATCAGTGTGGAGACTCCTTAAAAGAGTAGGATTGGAAATCCCATTGAAGCCGGCTATCCCCCTACTGGGAATTTTCCAGGATGAACTAAAAACATCATATCATAGTAATATATGCATACCTATGTTTATAGCAGTACAATTTGTGGTAGCTAAATCTTGGAAACAACCAAAATGCCTGTCACATGAGGAATGGTTGAAAAGATGTGGTATTTTTATACAATAGGGTATTACTCAGCTATAAAGAATGATAAACTTGAAACATTTATATTGAAGTGGATGCCACTTGAACATATACTCATAAGTGAAATAAACCAGACACACATGTGTAATCTCCTTGGTGTAAGAAATAAAAAGAAGAAATACAAATAGAAAGGTATAACAACAACTAAAAAGAATTTAGTCAGATAGTTAGGGTAAACTGAATTGCATATGTTGCAGGGTAATAATCAGCTTCTCTTCTGGATGGTTAACAACCTAAGTTTGCAGATCAAAAACTGGAGAAATGGAAGGGCTGCAAGGTCAGCCAACATTTTGGCCCTAGCCATTCAAGGTCAGTGAAGACTCAGGACATAGGAGAACCTGTACTGTAACATCATGGAACTCAGTTGTAGCCCAGATTTTCTGATCAAGGAGATTATGGAGCCACAGAGGAATGTGATCGATGATCTATCATGTGCCTAAGGAGAGTCACATGGAGAGAAAACTTTCTTTCAGGCTTCACAGAGAGGAAACTGGTCAAGCAATGGATGTGACTCATCCACATGGCTGACACTGACAAGGGATCTACAAAGTGAGGTACAGGATTACAGGATAAACCCTGAGGGGACTTCACTGATCTTACCTAATACAAAAGTTACATTTTTGTTATATAGGTCTTGCTTTATCTCAGTCTTAACCATCCAGCATAAAAGTATAAAAAAGAGGTATATAAAATAAGGCCGTAATTAATAAGCTGAGCTGTAAATGGCTCTAGTCAACAACTTCTTCGGATAACCCACTACTATTGTGGACTACTGGAATGTGTTGGATTGTTTCGCTGAATTCAATCACCTATAATAATTCAATGACAATAGAATACCCATCTCTGACAGGACTAAACAAAAAAAAAGGGGGGATACAAAGGGAGAACCATTCTGTTTGTATAAACAGTACAGTTAGGATAAATATGTAGTACTTTTGTGTAATTCTATGAGAAAAAAGATTTGCACTTATAGTGTTTGGACAGGATATCCTGTGTGCTTCTTGTACTATGGCTAACCTCTAGGAAGACAGCAATGTAAAAAGTATTAATTATTGAAACTATACTATAGTTCAGCTTTTTAAAAAAAAACATACAGCTACATTCTCTAAATTCATTGATTTGAGGCATCTGCTCTAATAGTGTTTGCAAATAGATTATCATGTATGCACCTTGTACAACAAAAAAAACTACAAAAACAATATGCAATGTATTAAGTATTGAATCTGTTCTACTAATTTGACTTGAAACTGTCTCACTGCTATTCTTCAATAAAACAAAAATAAATAAATTTTATATTAAACGTTTTTCTTTTATAATAAAAAGAAAAAACTTATTTATTTTTATTTTGCTTTTGATATAGTGTTTTACAATGTAGTTTAGACTAGCCTTGAACTCACTATGTAGACTGGGCTGGCCTCAGATTCAGTGATCCTCCTGCCTGAGACTCCTGAGTAATGGAACTATAGGTGTATGACTTTTTGGAAAATGTTTCTATATTCCCGAATCAAAACAACCCAGCCACTGGCCTGGAAAAGCTCCTGGAAGCAGTAAGAGCCACCCCAGCAGTCACTATGCCTTCTGTTCTCTTTGGTGCTGATGGTCAATCTCACTTCAACTGGCACATTGGTGCCCTGGCCAAGCCCATCTGGTTCTCGGCCTTTATCACTTCACCACCCACCACCCACCACATCCCTAAATGGGGTCCCCCCTGCGAACACAGGAGCAGAAATTGAGCTTGTGGTGACTGTCCTCCCAAAATGCACCCTCAAGTGTCACCGGACATGGGCAGAGGTGACCACGCCCAGAAGGCTGGACACAGCCGCCTGCTCAGCGCAGCCTTCCCCCATTTCCCCTGAAGTTCCAGGTGAGCCGTAGAGTCGGGTCACCTGAGCGGAGACAGGGGACTCCATCTTTGAAGGCCTGCATGACCCCCTCCGGTTCCGCAAGAACAGCACTTAGCTCATCCTGCTGGCTCAGCAGATCCAAACCCGGGCTGCTGCTCCGTCTCCCCCAAGCCCGGGGGTGCAGATGTTGGCTTCTGACCAGACACCAACCCAGATGTCCTGTCCCCTAAACCAGGCCCTGAGGTACAGGAGGAAACCCAGAAATGGGGCCCAAGAGAACACCACTGTTATCCCACACATCTTCCTTTTCAGGCAGTAGTGAAAAGAAACTGGGGCCTACACGTCCTCAGTCAGAATATGTGAGATGGCTGGCTTGATTCTGTGGTACTGAGGTTGCTTGAACATGGGTCCTTCTCACTGAGCTGCATCCCCAGGTTATTTTTCTGAGACATGGTCTTACTAAATTGCTCAAAATGGGCTCATATCTGCAATCCTCCTGACTTAGCCTCCCAAAGTGCTGGAATTATAAGCATATGCCATCACATCTGGCTGCGCCACAGATTTTAGTAGCAAAGGTGTGCATGTGTGTTGTGAGGGGAAGACATGCTGTCTGGAAAGGAGCTGTTCTACCCAAGGGGCAGAGAGGGAAGGACACTGCTGCGTCCACTCCCAGGAGTGGGAGGCTGCCTGGAATGGGCTCTCCCTGGAGACTCAAGCTCATCTCCATTTCATTTATTATTATTATTTTTTTTTTGGCAGAACCGGGGATTGAACTCAGGCCCTTGCGCTTGCCAGGGAAGCGCTTATTCCACTGAGCCATCACCCCAGCCCCTCCATTTCAAATGCAAACATTGCACCATTCAAACAATGAATAATGCTCAGCACTTTCCCCACTATTGATCCTGGTCAGCACCAGTCTCCTTCCAGACAGTGCTGAATAATCTGTAAGCCTCGTCCAGAAAGTCCCCAAAGGGGCCTGGCACCAGCTGAAGCCCCTGGCATCGTGGCTGTGAGAGGGCAAGTTGCCACCTGTGGCCTGTACCACGTGGCACTTGGCCTGCATTAGTTTTAGAGGCTGAGTGGGAGTTGGGAAGCCAATCTAAGCGGCTTAAAAAAGTGCTGAAAGGACTTACAGATTGCAAAGAGGTGAAGTAGTGATCTCATATTTTTATCTATTACCACCTTGTTTAAGTCTTTCACAATGAGAATATATTCAAATAAGAATCCTAAACTTTTAAAAACACACCTTATGCCAGATATTGATGGTGCACACCTATAACCTTAGCACTTGGTGGGGCTGAGGTGGGAGAATTTTGAATTTGAGCCCAGTCTAGGCAACTCAGTGACATAGTGCGACCTTGTCAAACATGTATTAATAAAAAAAAAATGAAAATCAGAAAAAAAAGGAAAACTAAATTTAAAAGCATAAAAAGTGACCAGGGCTGTAATTCACTATGATGGCCTTGGGTTCAGTCTTCAGTACTGCAAAAACAAAAATCCAACATCTTTATATACATCGTGGAAATGGCTGGGCTAGTCCTTCTGTGAGCATGTCCCATTGGTCGGTGGTATGACCATTGTTCTAGCTCCCTCGGCCAGATCTCCTTCACTCTATGAGTCAAACTTTGGCTGAAGAAGTGGTCCAAACACAATGACAGCTCAGGAGCAGCACATTGTCTCTGGGACTCTGAGGAGATCTGATGCAAGACCAGAAGGAAAAGTGCATATCACTGTGCCAGAAAGGAGGTGCCTAAAAATGCTTGATCATGCTGAAGGGTGACGTGGCAGTGCATTTGTAGTGTCTCTCACTGAACAAACTGGCATAATTTGCATATGGACAGTAGCAGATTATAATCCATTTCATTTAAAAATGTTGCATAATAAATAACAAGAAAAAGTTATTTTCTCGCTCTTGCTTGGTAGAAAGCCAAAGAACAAAAACTACTGGATAAAATCCTGATGAAGGTAAAGGGTTTACCTAGGTACATAAATTGTTCATTTATTACAAAGGAAGAACAGCAGTCTTACAGTGGGGAAAGCTAGAAGCAGTCGCCTCAAGCAAGACGTCAAAGTTCACACCGCCAGGAGGCAGGGTGGTGCGGATGCCCCGTCTGATGCCAAGGAGCAATGCCAATGCTACTAGTGTAGCACTCCTGCCACAGTGATCGCAGCCCCAATGTGTCCCAGCTGGGAACACTGCAAGGTATCTGCCCAGAACATCTCAAAAGCATCAGCACCCACAACATCAAAGAGAGACAAAGGAAGCTTTATAGATGGAAGGAGACCAGAGAGACAGCACAACCCACCACAGGGCCTGACCCTGTGTTGGACCCTGGATACAGTATTGGGTACACACTAAATTCCCAACTTGCCCAGGACACTGGGTCAATGTGAGAGTGTCTTTGTCACTGGAAACATGCACCGAGGTCCTCTGGAATAAGAAGGCATGATGCCTCCAAGGCACCCTCTAAGGATTGGAAAAAAAAACGCAATCAGGATGAACATGCACACCCTCCCGGGGAGACACTGCTAAAGCAAATGAGGCTACCACTGAGTGAAGCCTGGGGGAGGGGAACTTTTGCAACTTTTCTGTCTAATGTCAAAATAAAAGTTTGAAGAAAAAGTATTTCAAAATAAAAATAAACACTGAAAAAATTTCAGAATCATCCTTCTGCTGGGCATGGTGGCCCATACTTGTAATCCCAGCACTCAGGAGGCTGAGGCAGGAGTATTATTACTGTGAGTTTTAAGTAAGCTGGACTACATAGTGAGTTGAAGTCCATTCTGAACTACAAAGTGAGACCAAAACAAAACAGAATATCGCCCTTCATTGGTACGTCAGCATTTCTCCTTCGCTGTCGCCTCCATTCGGGCTGTTGTCAATGCACTTGGGCTCCTGACATAAGCTTCTAGCAGCCTCCAGCCCATAGTCTTCCCATCCCCATAATCTGCGTGGCACACTGCTAGTGCCTCCACATATCTGCACTTCCTCAAATACCTAGCATTCCTGATTTATGACTTGACAGCCTCTTTATGTTATTTTTCTCATAAAATCAAAATTGTTCTTACAATCAAAGATCTTCACTGACCTCTTATATTTTTGCCACTTTATTGTTTAATTGAGCAAGTATTTGCTGACTAGTTATGTGCTGGGCAATAAAGGGCAGCACTCTCCAGGCTCCATCCTAAGGAGTCTGTACTGTGGGAAGCAATTCACACACTGAGAAAGTGAGGTAAACACAGATTAGATACTGTCAGACTGGGATTAGAGCTACAGGCAAGCGAGTGAGTTTATTTACAGGGAAGATGAGAGAGAAAGTCCTTCTGATGGGGATCTTTAGGTTGAGAAGAGTTGGGGCAGATGGAAGGACAAGGGAAGAGAGGAAAGGGAAAGACTTGGGACAGTCACAGAGAAGGACATTGTAGTAGTGACAGGGCCCTAGTGTGGTACAAGATGAAGACTAGGAGAGAGCTGTCTTTGTTCCTTGTTTTTGACACAGCTTTTTAACCTTTAGAATTTTATTATATTTTTGAAAAAGAGTTTTATGAAGCTCAGGCTGGCCTTGAATTCACTTTGTAGCCCAGGCTGGCTTCAAATGATCCTCCTGCCTCAGCCTCCTGAGTGCTATAATTTCTTGAATGATAAGACAGTCTTTATCATGCTAAGAAGTTACTCAGGTGGGTAGCTAGATTGGCTCAGGGCAGGCAGAGCACCCAGAAGACCTGTCCTGTCATTAGAGAGTTGAGAATTGGGGAAGGAGGGGACCAGAGACTGAGTTCAATCACAGGGTGCATGACTTAATTATCCAAGCCTAGGAAATGGAACTCATAAGCTCTCTGGACACAGAGACCCTGTGGTGCTTCTAGGACAGGAAACACGTCAATGTGCAGGGAGGGGGTTTAACCCTGGCTCAGGACAGGCACTAAGCCCTGGGCGAGACCCTCACATACCTCGCCTCCTGGCTATTCCTGAGTCGTACCTTTTGTAGTAAAACTGTAATAGGGAGTAGAGTGCTCTTCTGAGTCCTGTATGCCTCTCTAGCAAGGTGTTCAACTTGGGAGACTGGAACCATTCGTAACGGGCCAGTTGGAGGCACAGGTAGACTGAGAGTGCTTCAAGTACTGTGAAGTCCTTGGTGCCTGCAATGGGGCCTGAACCTTTTGCCTGTGGAACCTGACAGCAGCTCGATGGTTGCTGTCAGAATGGTACTGAAGTGCTCTGGACTGGGGTGGGAATAAAATCCATATTACAATACCTGATCATGCAGGCCCTTCTAGATCATAATGATGAAGTTGGATTTCATTCCAAATACAATGCTAAGCTACTCAAAGATTTTTTTTTCCAGTAGAAAATGGGTTAATTTTCAATAAATTCTCTCTGGTTGCAGCATGGAGCAAGGGGAGCAGTGCAACAAGAAGGCGGGCTCACAAGGCTCTGGTAGTGACCCAGCCAAGGAATGATCATGGCTGAGCTAGAGGGTGGGAGAGGTGAGAAGCAGGCAAATCCAAGACATGTCTTAGCTGAACTGAAGAAAATGTGTATAAGACTGGCTAGAGGCAGTTAGGGAAATGGTGTAGGCATGGGTGACACCCAGATTTCTAATGGGGAGACCTAGGAGAGGAACAGTGAGGAAGAAAAGATAAGCATTATGGCTTTGGGTTTGCAGTCCAGTTGCAGGGTGCTAGATCTGCAGCCTTCTATGTGTTATCAGATGCCTTCAAGCACTCTTGTGCTCTAACCACACCATGACTCCACCCTCCACAGCTGGTCACTCCTCTCTCCTCTCTTCACCTTGTCTAGTATTCCCTAATTTCCCACCACTGGGACAAAATATAAAGTGCCCACAATTTAGAGAAAGAGGTTTATTCGTCTCACAGTTTCCAATGGGTTCAGCCCCAAGTTGGCTGGCTCCAAGGCAGCAGTGGCTCG
>PVKA01029224.1:13105-28629 GCA_004027165.1 Ctenomys sociabilis | reverse complement strand
CTTTTGCTTGCCAGTCAAGTGCTTATTCTACTGAGCCATCTCCCCAGGCTGAATTTCTACTCTAATCTTTATGATTTATTCCCGTCTTTGCGCTCTAGGTTTCATTTGCTCTTCTTTTTCTAGATGTCAGAGGTGCAACATTAGGGTGTTTATTTCTTCCTGTTCTGTTTTCCTAATGTGTGAGTTCATAGTTATGATTTGCCCTGTGAGAACTGCTTTCATCACATCCCATAGATTCCGTTAAGTTGGGCTTGAGTTTTCATTGAATTTTAGATATTGTTGAATTTCTTGTTTAATTTTTTCTGTGACCCATTAATTGCTGAGTAGGGTGTTGTTTAATTTCCATGAATTTAGCAGGTTTTTCTGCTTTCTTTTGTCATTTAGTTCCAGTTTCATTGCACTGTCATCAGAAAGTATTCATGGGGCAATTTGTGTTTTTTGCATATACTTATGCATGACTTCTGGACTAGTATGTGATCTATTTTGGAAAAGGACCCGCGTTGTATGGGCTAATTCTGCACAGCCTTCGTAAGAAACCAATTATACTGGTACCTTCATCTCAGTCTCTCCACATCTAGAACTGATAGATAATATGCAGTTATAGTTTTAGCCACTCAGTTCATTGAACTCCAGAAAATTCATGCTCTATCCAAGAGAGAACCCCCACGCCTGAGAAAATTGCCATCTCTGCAAGATCGCTCTTCTGCAAACCACTTGCTCCCTGCTGGCCTTACACAAAACAGCATCTGCGAGACCTTGGCCATTCTTGGTTAGGAAGATAAATGTGCACCTTTTACAAGGCTGGGCCCTGCTCAGCATCCCTGGCAGTGGCCGTCTCTGAGGCCTCCCCTCCAGCTCTGGGAGTCCACTTTAACTTAAGGTGCCAAGCGAGTGATATTTGGGCCCCCACTGCTTGGCCGGCCCCTGATCTTTAGCGCAGGTCTTGCTGGGTTGTCTTCTGAAATGATCTATCTCCCTTGTGAATCTTTGCCCCAATGAGACCTGCCTGTCCTTGCTCCACTAAAGTAAACTTTCATGTCTCCTTTTATTGGGCCCAGTGGAATATTGAAACCACTTCAAGGCAGGAATTCTACATTTATTTCCTCAATGATGCTCCAGTGTCCTGAGCATATAATTTATTTAATAGTAACCATAAACACCCTTTACGATAGTCCTCATAAATGGCCTTGTGACTTTCGTGATATTGAACTTCCAAAGAAATATGTACTTGAGATATTTTTAATATGTGGAAGGTAAAGCCTTGTAGCCATCTGAAGAAGTTGTTAGCAATCGAAAGGGAAGGTACTCAGCGGAAGCGGAGCAACCTAGAGAGCAGATCCTGGCAGAATCTCACATCGCGTGACACCAGTGCTGCATACAGGAGGAGCTCAGTGCTCAGAGAGATGGCTCTAGATTAGAATTGTTTGCCAACTAGCCATCAGCTGGCTGGTTCAGTACCATAGAACATTTTTCTTCCTCTCACACCCTTCATGAGAGCCAAAGCAAGGCATTTGAGTCCCCATCTTCTGGGGGACCAGGGAGATAGCTCAGAGGCATAAGCACCTACCTGGAAAGCACAAGGACCTGAATTCAATTCCAGTCCCACATGCTGTGTAGTCTCAGCCCAGGATCCCTGGGCAAGCCCTGTCAGCCTGGGATTCCCCAGGCACCATCTGTGCAGCCTCAGAACTGAGTGTAGTAGCACACGCCTGTAATTCCAGCACTCAGAAGTTGAGACAGGAAGACTTCTGTGAGTTCAAGACCAGCCTGGGGGCTACAAAAGTGAGCACAAGGCCTGCCTAAACTGCATATTGAGACCATCTCAAAACAAAACAAAAATCTGGGAAGTTCAAGTTCTTTCCAGGTTTGTGACCTTGCCTATGTGGGGTGTGCCACAGCCTCGAGCCTAGACTGTAACAGACTCAGCCCCAGTCTGGAGCTCTCTTCTTGGGCTCAGCCCTGTTTGTTCCTCCTACAAAGTGAGGCCACTCTTCCCACTGAGGCTCGCCTGCACTCAGGCTGTTGTCACTGGGGTAATGTTAAGCAAGCTGAGGACCAAGGATATGGCTCAAAGACACCCTGGCATATGCCAGGTTATGAGTTTGATTCCTGGAGCAACACAAAAGCAGGCCTGCAGTTCTCACCCTATGCTGTGCTCAGGTAAGAGCAGCTGAGGACAGTTTTCCTTCCTCCTATTTCAGCACCTTCTTGGGTCCTCAGACCCACAGGACTGGATGTAAATGGAGTGCTTGGCTCACATACCCAGTCCTTTTCCCTAGCTACAAAGCAGATCTACAGAATGCCTCATGCTCTGCCCCTGGTGCCCAGCCCCAGCTGGGCCCTGGACCTGCAGAGTGTACTCGGGACCCAAGGACCAGTCCTGTGCCTTCTGCCGCCCTGTTCCTCTGGAATCCAAGGTCTTAAACATCTGTGGCTGCCACTGGACCTTGCCCATCATTAGCCCGACAAAGGGACAGGAGCAGGCCTTACTTGTGCCAGCTGCTCAGGCTAAGCTGCCTCCCAGGAGGCATTACACCCACCCAGGTGGGACCCATGCTTACTCGCTCTCTAGAATCCTTAGTAGTTGGTGTGCCTCGAGGAGAAAGTCCACCAGGTGACTGCCAAAGAAACACTCTGATGGGCATGTTTGACATTTAACCTCATCAAGCCATTTGCTACTTAATCAACCAGCAGCTGATATGACCTGGTGCCTGCGATGCTTTAGGCTGATCTCATGCTGAGCAAGCTGGCAGGGCCCTGTCTCTGTGAGCTGCTCCCCTTCTGGCAAGGGCAGAAGATGCTGGGTGGCTGTGAGCCACAGGGAAATTCCTGGGCCAATGTTGCTGAGTAGGACACCTCCAGGGGTGGCTGTGTTAGACTGGGAGTCAGGGAGGCCACACTGAGGAGGCAGTATTTGCTCTAAGACTAGATGAGTTGCGAGTTCTCAGCCATGGTGAAGAGTCCTTGAACAGGGAATAGTACATGCTAAGACTTCAACATATAAATGAGTGTGGCCAGTTGGAGAACACCCCAAGGAGCCAGGGAGTGATAGAAGGAGCCTGTGACAGAGACCCAGAGGGACAAACCACACCATGTTTTGTAGGACAAAGAAAAGAGCCTCGATTTAAGTGTATGCAAGGCCACCGAAAGGATCTAAGCAAGGGAACTGTGTGGTCCATCTAACATTTTAAAAAGACCACACTGGTCACTGCCAGACATGCCGTTTAGGTAGAAGAAGGAAGGGCTGCAAGCAGAGAGGCCGATTAGCAATGACAGTGATGTGGTGGCCAGAGATGGATGCAGGCTACAGGTAGTGGGCACAGAGTCAGTGGTTCCTGCAGCTACAAGAAAGTCAACTGAGATATAGTGGGCTGAGAGGAGAGCAGATCCCAGTGCCTTTATTTGCTGGGATACAGAAGTATGCAGGGAAAAATATATTAGAGGGTATGAGGAGTAAGTAGTTCTGCTTAGACATTGTAAGTTTGAGATCATGTTAGACATTCACATATAAAAATTAGGAAGTTTGATGCATGATTTTGACAGCTATGGCAAACGTCACACCTGGGACAGCGTGGAATCTCAGTGGTAGACAATGCTAAAGCCCAGCACTGGATGAGACGGGTTAGGGGAATGAGGTTAGAGAGGACAGGCCCCAGGCGAGGGCATTCGCAGCTGGAGGAGTCACACAAAGACAGAGCAGGAGCTTGTGGAGAGGTGGGAGGAGTGTGCAGATCCCTGAGTCCTGGGCAGGCCAGAGTTTGAAGAGAAGAAAAGGTCAGATCCACATCCCGAGTTCCTTAGAGAGAGAAGATGAAAGAGAGTGCGGGAACACAAGGCCACAACCCAGGCCGGCTTTCTCACCCTTCTGCTGCAAGAGGTACTTTTGAAATATCAGATCTCTGGATTAGACATTTGAGTTCATCAGTTCAATTTGGTAAATGGTACAAGGATTTTGCTCTTTACTTTTAGGTAGGGTGACACAAACAATCAATTCACTCATTTTGCCAACATTAATCTGGTTATTGTGCCTTACATGACAGCTGCTGGAAATATAGTGGGGAAAATAAACATGGTCCATCTTCACTGTCCAGGAGATGCAGCCACAAGCAGCACAACAGCCTCTAAAACACACCCATGACACAATCCTGAGCCTACGATCATGTTGCCTTAGGCAGCAGGAGGACTCTACAGATGCAAACCAATGATAGTCTTGTGGTGGAGATGACTCAGAATCAACTAGGGGGCCAAATCTAATCCCTGTGCTCCTGTAGGAAGGCAGGCAGCTCAGGCTCAGCCAGGCAGGTGTGATGACTGAAACAGGCGAGACATGGAGTCAGCAGCCAAGCAGATGCAGGCAGCTTCCAGAACCTGCAAAAAGCGAGGAAAAGCTCCTTCTCCCTGGGTCCTCAAAAGGAATGCAGCCCTGCCACCGGTTCTGGAGCTAGCAGCTCTGCATTATTTCAAGCCCCAGGACTCGGGATTTGTTACAGCAGAAAAAGGAAACTCATACAGGTGCTGTTGCACAGGTGCAGCAATAGAGGAAGTGAATGCAAGTTGTGACTTGTGCCGTGAAAGACAGGGAAAACCTCCACAGACTTACTGACGGAGGATGAGGTGGAGAAAGGTACCTGAGGTGCCCCTCATGCTGTGCCTCTTCAGCAAATCCCTGCACCATCTGCCCTCTAACAGCATCTCCAGTGGCTCTAAATAGGGAGAGCTAGGGAGATAGAGAAAGTGAGGACAGCCGGCCTGAAGGTGCAGGACAGATGGGCCCTGGGCCCTCAGGAAAAGGCAACTAGAGCAGAGCGAGATGGGGTCGAGCTGAGAGACTGAGTAATGAGGGCTGCAGAAGACTTGGCAAGATGCAAACCACATAGACAGTGACTGATTTCTAGCTTGAGTCCATCCTACATGATCTTTTATCCGGTCTTACCTGAGTCAGAGCCACGGAGATGCTGCTAGAGGACAGATGTGCAGGGATTTGCTAGAGTTGGGTGATGTGTGGGGTTTGCATTTCAGGGAAAAAATGTGCTCAGCACACATTTCTTTTTTTCTGTATTTTTTTAGGTAAAGGTCTACAGGGTGTTCAGGATCTACTAGATTGTACTCCTAACGTTCCACCTGTTTACAGCCTCCCAAGAGCTGGGGTTACAGGTGAGAGTCACCATGCCCAGTCTCAATTGCTATCTCAGCGCACCCTGTGGGCGGGGCCGGCATGGCAAGCCTGGGGATCAAACCCTGGCCAACACACACTTTTCAAAAAGCTCAATTACCCCTCTTCCCCCTCCCTAGTTTTTAAAAGAACCAGCCATAATTACATTTTTATAGATGAATTAAGAAAAGCAAGAGTAGTGTTATTGCTGGCGGGCAGGCTGCACTAGGAGTAAAGAGGTTTTCCCCCCAGGTGCCCTGAGTGCCCCTATCATACAGCCTGGCTGTCTGCTGGCAGTGTGACCCGGTGCATCCTTTAAGCAGCCACTGATTTTCAGTGTGTGGCCTCCAGGCCAAAACCCATTGTGAATCTCTGAATCTAAGGTTTTAACATGCACCAGAATTTATGTAACTCTAAGAGAAAAATACCAACAAATTTTGATACATATTGTTTTCATGTTGTTTTGAATTTTGTTTTATGTCTATCAAAAGAGCTTTTGGGGGCTGATTTGGCAGAATAAATAAACACTTCTCAGAGGACAAAATTAATGAAGCAAAGAAATATATGAAAAAATGCTCCACATCGCTAGCCATCCGTGAAATGCAAATAAAAACAACACTGAGATGCCATCTCACTTCAGAGAGAATGGCTATCATAAGGAAATCAACCAACAACAAATGTTGGAGAGGTTGTGGGGAAAAGGGAATACTTCTCCACTGCTGGTGGGAATGTAGACTGGTACAACCATTGTGGAGGTCAGTGTGGAGACTCCTCAAAAGAGCAGAACTAGAAATCGCATTCAAGCCATCTATCCCCTTACTGGGAATTTTCCCAAGGGAACTGAAAACATTGTAAAATAGTGATATATGTGTACCTATGTTTATAGCAGCACAATGCGTGATAGCAAAATCTTGGAAACAACCAAGATGTCCATCACATGAGGAATGGTTGAAAAAGATGTGGCATTTCTATATAATGGAGTATTACTCAACTATTAAGAATGATAAGTTTGAAGCATTTATACTGAACTGGATGCCACTTGAACATATATTCATAAGTGAAATAAACCAGACACGCATGTATAAATATCGTATAGTCACCAGACACACATGTATAAATATCATATAGTCTCCCTAGTATAAGAAGAAAAAAACAGAAATACAAGTGGAAACGTACAACAACAATTAAAATTAATTGAGTCCGATAAGGCAAAGTGAGTGGCATATGCTGCAGGGTACTAATCAGCTTTTCTTCTGGATGGTTAACAACCTAAGTTCACAGATCAAAGTGGGAGAAATGGAAGAGCCACAAGGCCAGCCAACATTTTGGCCCTAGCCTTTCAAGGTCAGCAAAGACTCAGGACATAGGAGAACCTGTACTGCAACATCATGAAACGCAGGTGAGCTCCAAATTTTCTGAACAAGGAGATTATGGAGCCACAGAGGAAAGACATCGAAGTTCTATAGTGTGCCTGAGGAGAGTCACATGGAGAGAAAACTTTCTCTCAGGCTCTCACAGAGAGCAAAGTGGTCAAGCATTGGCCGTGACTCATCCACATGGATGACACAGGCAAAGGAGCTACAGAATAAGGTACAGGACTACAAGATAAACCCTGAGGGAACTTCACTGACCTCATAAGAAACAAAAAGTACATGTGTTGGTATATAGGTCTTGCTTTATCTAGGTCTTAACCATCCAGCAGAAAAGTATAAAAATGAAGTATACACCACAGGGCCGTAATAATAAATTGAGCTGTAAATGGCTATGGCCGACAACTTCTTCAGATAACTCACTATTGTGGAATGCTGGACTGTGTTGGATTGTGTTTTCGAGTTCAAACACCTAAGTTAGTTGAATGACAATGGAGTGGCCATCTTTGACAGGTGTAGACAAAGGAAGGGGTATAGAAAGGAAGAATCATGATGTATATGTATGGACAGTACATTTGGAATAGATAACGCTGTGCTTCTACATAATTCTATGAGAGGCAAGATTTGCACTAATGGTGGTTGGACAGGATATTATGTCGGCTTCTAGTACTATGGACAACCACTAGGAAAATAACAAGGTAGAAAGTATTAATTATTGAATCTTTGATGTAATTCAGGCATAAAAAATAAGATACGCAGACAGCTACACTCTCTTTATTTACTGATAAGAGACATATGGTATAATAATGCCTGTAAGTATAATACCATGTATGCACCTTCTATGATGCCAAAACATTATGAAAACAGTTTGCAATGTATTAATTTATCAAATCCATATTGTCAAGCTATCTTAAAACTGTCTCATTGATATTTGTACTTCAATAAAATAAAAATTAAAAAAAAGAGAAGTCGCTTCAAATGAAAAAAATTTCAAGGAATTCTTCATTATTGTCTGTAGAAATGTTTTCAAATTGTTGACACTTATACATCAATATGATATTTGTGATTTTTTTTTAAATTTTAGAGTACATGCTGTCAAAGAAAAACCAGAGCTAGAAAGTAGCTCTAACAGTCCAGACAGATTTTGTTCAGGATGGCTGACAGGGAACAGAGGCCTCTGTGTAGAGTTGGGATGAAGGCTGAATATTGAATGGTGGGTGGGAACTCATTGTCAGGGGACAGAAGGAGGAAACTTTAGGGTAAAGGAGGTCCTGGCTACAGCTGAGCTAACAGGATCACGTGGAGGATGTGCCCCAACTGAGCTGACTTAGCAGGGCTCTTTCAAAGACCTCACATGGAAACATGGAGACTGGCTGAGGAGAAGGTTCAGGGCCTAAAATTCAGTCAAATGAAGGGTCTTTCCAACGCAATGCAAAATCTTCAAACAATAGCCCAGATGCTGTTCCGATGATTAGTAAGTGGTTCGCAGAATGACGCATGCAAGGTTGGAAGCTGTCCAGTAATGCCTAGGAACTACACTGAAGTTCACACTTTCACAAAGCTTCCACAATGCCTCAGGCATCACATGACTGATTGACTGCAGCACACCCTTGGTTCTGAGACATGTGGATTTCAGAGATGTTGGCATGTGCATAAACCCACATCTGAGATGGGGTGATTGCTCTTATTGAGATGATTTTCAATATTTCAGAAAACTATAATCTTCTGGGAAAATGAAGGAACTTAAGTGCATGTTAATTTGCTGTTCAGATGAAATTAGCCTGAAGGAGGGAATCTTTCTCACCAGCACTCAGTTTTTAAGGTAGATAGATACCTTCACCAACCGTGATCAGAATTAAGGAGAGAGAGAAATTGTGACTGCAAAAGGGCCAACAAGATAGCTCAGTGGACTAAGCACCTGCTTGGCAAGCACAGGGACCAGGGTTCAATCCCTGGTATCACATGCCATGCCGGCCCTGCCCCTGGGCATGCTGAGTTGGCCAGAGACCGGGCTTGGTGGCACTTGCCTGTCATCCCAGCACTGGGGAGGCTGAAAACAGGAGAATCACTATGAGTCCAAGCTGCATAGTGAGACCTTGTAACAAATACATAAGAAAAAAAAGAATGGCAAGAGAAATGGTGATCACATTTGGGGTTAATTAGAAGTCTAGAATAGGTTAGAAATCATCTCCTCTATTTACTCTAGAAAGTGGCCTATTTGCTATTTTATTTATTAATGGGCAAATGTGGGACTCACTAATAAAACAGAGCAAGGCAATTAAGCTTTAATGAAGCTCCAAGGTCAGGCATTTGAGCAATAGATTGTATTTGCATGGGTGCAATGAATATAAAATTATAGATTAGAGTTGATTATATAATCCTCAGTGTACATCTGAGTAAGATAATCTTTATAATTCCCAAACAATAGCTTTTAGGAAAATAAAGGCTCATGTACCTAGGAACTGCCTACATCTACATCTTTTAAAATAGCTTTGTTTCTCCTTGAATCTAGCCAAGTGAGTGTGCCATGAAAATAAAGATAAATTGTTCAGCGTGGATCTGGAGAGATTATTCAAGGAAATAGCTATAATATAGACTTTGCATATAATGTTCTTCCTTTTCCTAATGTGAACTGTATTTTAATTTTATGATAGAATATTGGCATTTAAAAGAATAATGACAAGAATCATTTGATAATAGGGTAGTCAGCTTCTACTCTCTCCATTTCACGAGCTTGAAGGCTTACACTTTGAAGTTTTATTAAACTAGGTCATGACTTTAATATGCTATTGATAAATCTTCAGGGAGATAATGTACCCTCCTTGGTATTCTGGAGTGCGTCTGTGCCTTATTGTTGAGTGTGGCTGTCTGGAGTCACCCTGTCTTACACGCTCCTCCTATAAGGAGGTCCAGGGAGACTGGGCTTGCCCCGTGGTCTGGCAGCTCATTCTGGGGACATGTTGGTTGGCTTTGGAAGGATTTTCAGTGAAACTTAAAGACAGTGTTAGATTCACCATTTTAAATGCTTTAATCTTTTTTTTTATTTATTAATAAAACTTTATTTATTTATTTAGAACAGGATCTCACTATGCAGCTCAGACTCATAGTGATTCTCCTGTCTCAGCTTGCCCAGAGCTGGGATTGTAGGCATGCACCACCATGCCTGGACTCGGTGGCCAGCACTGTGCACCAGGGTGGGGCCAGTACAGTACATGGTCCCGGGCATCACTGGCTCCTGGTGCTTGCCAGGCAGGTGCTTAGACCACTGAGCGATCTCACCAGCCCTAATCTGTCTTTCTAAACTTATCATGTCCATGATCATCTTTCTTTTGAGTAAATAATTAAAACACAACAGGTTTTGTGTGTGTGTGTGTGTGTGTGTGCATGGAACTGGAGATTGAGCTCAGGCCCTTCCACTTGCCAGGCAAGCACTTATTCTACTGAGCCATCTCCCCGGCCCCTAGTAACAGGTGTTTTTGAAATTGGACAGGAAAAGGCTTGCCTTTCATAGTTGATTGTATTTGCTTCACCTCTAAGTCCAGTTAGCATTTATTTACAGGATATCCATTTCTTTATAAAACTCAATCGATTTTCAGTTTGGATGATAATGTTTTGTGTCAATGAAAAAAAAATGAATTGTTAAAAAGACCAGAAAACCATTAAATTGGTACAAAGAGTCAGCCCTAGTTTACCAACCAATTCAGAGCACTTCTATTTTCTATCATATCATAAATTTTGTGATTGCCTTCAGTTGGATCTATGTGAGTTTGTTTTTATATTAATATCATTTGTAAGACTGTAGATGAGACCCTGCCTGTCTCAAGTAGTTCTTTTAAAGAACTACATAAGAATGTCTTTTCCAGGTAATTACGAAGATTATATTATTCAAAATGGTATATAAGGGTTCTGTGTGATCATACTTGCTGCATGACCTCTGTTTTACTCTCTGAATTCCAACTTCTCTATCCATAAAATAGGGATATTGCCTTACTGAATAAGGAGAAAATAAAATACATTTTCCAATGTCCTGAAATTGTACATGTAAAAGATGTTACTGAAATTTGTTGGTAGGGGGGACTAATAGCCCAAATGAAAGAAGGGAGCTGATCTGAGTTTCAATTGAAAAGGTAGAAAATGCTTAAGTGTCAAGCTGGCTCATGCTCACACGTCTGCACACCGTCTCGGTTTGAAGCTCTCTGACACTTCCTCTAATGATCAGAGACATTTAGTGTGACTTTTTTATTTGGTACTTTCTGTAACCAGACTGTAAATAGATAGAGCCTGGCAAGCACAAGTTCCTGAGCTTGATCCCTGGCACATGGGGCATGGGTGCTGAGCCAACCACCGAAACAAGATGTGGTGGTACATGCCTATAATTCCAGTGCTAGGGAGGTTGAGGCAGGATCACTACAAGTCCAAGCTGCATAGCAAGACTCTGTACCAAATAAATAAGTAAATAAATAGCTATGTCATTACAATGCAGGATATAGTTTCTCAGGCAGAAGCTCAATAGTGTGGGCACATGGGCCTATCTCATTACCTCTGTAAAGTCAAACTTTATGAGTGTAGCTAATGACGTTCTTTTTCAAATTGTTTTCTAAGTGCTGACAATAGCCAACTGGGTCAAAGGTCAATATTTCAGGTACTCTTCTTTCCTTGCTGGGACATATACCCAATACACAAAATTAGGGAGGGAAACGTTTGTTTAGCTCACAGTTACTGAAGGTTTCAGTGCATACTGAGTGGGCTCCAAGGCCAAGTGGCACATGGCAGAGAGCAACAATTCATGGTGGTGGTAAAGAGCAAAAAGAGCAAAATGGAGGAGGAGCAGCAGCTCAAGCAGGAATCTGTCTTCCCTCCTTACATTGACATGCAAATTACCTTCCCCAGGACAGGTGCAGCATCCACACCCACACTAATCAACCAAAAACTTCAGAAGCTTGCCCATGACTGTTTGAGGCTTGAAGGACACCTATACACAGCCATAACAGTCAGCCACCTCCCTTGCTTAAGGTCAAGGTCATTGAAATGATCTTGACAATCTCATGTATTTAGGACTGAGTCCACAGGGTCTATAGGGTCTCACTATGTAGATAGGGCTCGTGATGATTCTCTTGTTTTCCGTCTCCTAAGAGCTGAGATTACAGGATTGTGCCACTATGCCTAGTCTTAATCACCACTTCAGTGTGTCCTAGGGGTGGGGCCAGCACTGCACACCAGGGATCGAACCCTGGCCACTGTGCTCTGCCTAAGCAGGCATTTTAATCTGCTGAGCTATCTGGCCAGCCCTTCGACACCTTTAATTGTGAGTGAGAAACCCCTAACTCAGACTGGGTTTAGAAACAAGCACAGACACACAGAATTTGTTTGCTCCCAAAACTGAGAAGACTAGCAGATAGGAAGGTTTGATAGAAGTGCAAAACAGTAAGGACTTTGTTACCTGCTGTCTGTGGCAAAGATGACTCCAGGAGTTCTGGCTTACCTTCTATGTTAAATTAAGGTTTTCCAAAAGCTACATCTTTTGTTGTATAGGTCTTGCTCCATCTCAGTCTTAATCATCCAGCAGAAAAGTATAAAAATGAGGTATATAATGTGGGACATAATAATAAGTTGAGCTGTAAACAGCTATAGTCAACAACTTCTTCAGATAACTCACTATTATTGTGGAATGTCGGACTGTGTCACCAAATTCAGGCACCTAAATTGGTTTAATGACAATGGAATGCCTATCTTTGACAGGTCTAGACAAAAAAGGGGAATACAAAGAAGAATCATGAAGTGTGTGTATAAACAGCACACTTAGGATAAACATGCTCTGCTTCTGCATAATTCTATGAGAAGCAAGATTTACACTAATAGTCGTTGGACAAGATATGTTGGCTTCTAGTACTATGGACAACCACTAGGAAAATCACAGGGTAGAAAGTATTAATTATTGAATCTGTGATATTATTCAGGTATTAAAAAATAAGATAAGTAAACAGCTACACTCTCTTAATTCACTGATTAGAGACATCTGCTACAATAATATCTGTAAGTATAATATCATGTATGCACCTTGTACGATACCAAAACATTATGAAAACAGTTAGCAGTGTATTAATTTATCGAATCTGTCCTATTAATTTGTCTCATTGCTATTTGTTCTTCCATAAAATGAAAAAATTAATTAGCTACTTAATTGTTTTCATTACTGAGTCAAAACTATCCAAAAAGACCCCGCAAAGTTAAAGGAAGAAAGGTTTGTCCCAGCTCACAGACTGAAGAGCTTTCACTTCCATAGAGAGCTGGTTCCAAAGCAGGACAGCTTGGTAGAGGGATATGAAGAGGAGAAACAGTCTATGGTATGACAAGGAAGGCAAAAAGCAGCAGCAGAAGCAGCAGCATGTCTTTCCTCTCTCCCTGTACAGTGGACTTTTAACTTACTGGCACCATATACAGACAACTTGAATTACAACCAGAATTTGTTTAATTTATGACCAAAGTCTTTTATGACCCAAATACCAACTGCTTGTGCAGTTATAAACAGAGAGTCTTGATGCCAGAAAAGCATATGTAAGCATCAGTTGAGCCCAGATGTGTGTGTTTGTGGATGAGATTTAACTCTGTGCTTTATGTAGTCATTACAATTACTGATATCAAAATGGTCCCCCAAAACTAGAAAAGAAGCTAAGGAAGGAAGGGAAGTAAAGAAAGCATTCACAAACAAAAAGAAAAGAAGGAAATTGTTGGGGCCGGAGAGAGGCTCAGTAGAATAAGCATTTCCCTGGCAAGTGCAAGGGCCTGAGTGGTTCTGCCAAAAAAAAAAAAAGGAAATTGTTGAAAAATATGAAAGCAGCTTTCATGTAGAAACCCACCATCTTGACAGTCTTACAGAGAAAAGTTTGCATAAGGAAGCTGGTGCTGCTAAAGGTGTTACTTAGATTATTAAATTATAACCAACAGTGTTACATGAAGGAGAAAGGCCATTACTAATGTGGATGAATGAAAGGCAGATGGCAGATTATGGCCTGAGTCTATAACTTAAATCTAGGGTGCTAAATGCAGATTTCATAAAGGGTAAACCATCAATGAGTGATCATGGTGAAACGTGTCATCCCAGTAAGTGGTGGTCTCACAATTTTAAAGCAAGAATTTTGATTTATAAACTAGGTATGTGAAGCAACCAGTGCTGAGAAAGGGCTGCTGAAAATTGCCTATACCACTTGGCAATGATGACATGGAGAAATGGCTCTCATCAAGCGTTCAACTGCAGTAAATCTGGCCTTCTCTGGAAGAAAGTATACAGGAGAACAAACATTAACCAAGAAGATGAGAAAATGTGAGGCTATAAGGCTAGGAAGAGTAGGCTAACCTTAATGCCATGTGCTGATGCAAGTGGCGACTTCAAAATAAACTTTCTCTTGGTTTATCACTCTGAGACATCTATAGTATCCAGAAAACATGAAGCCATAGAGAATAGGCTAGGGATTATGTAGAGATGTAACACAAAAGCCTGAGTAACAAAGGTAGTTTTTCTCGAGTGGATCAGGGAGGCTTTTTGTCCTAGAAAAATATAGAAGACAAAACTTTACCACTTGAGGCTGTCTTCATCATGGACAATGCTGCTCACCCATGAGATGTGGAAGAAAAAATAGCTGAAGTATTCTCAAGACTCTCAGTTGAGTTCCTCTTCCACCTAATTCGACTCCTTTATTGCTGCCTATGGACCAACAGAGCATAGCTTCTAGATAGTGCTTCCAGATAGTCTCAGATGCAGACTTAATCCTTAAAGAGTTCTGGAAGCAATGTTACAACATCCTGTCCTGTATATGTGTAATTGGGGAATCCTGGGCCAAAGTCTCTCTAAGGACACTGAAATCTCCCTGAAAGAAAATGTAGCCTAAAAGTATACAGGAGAGGGACTCTGAAGGCTGTGTAGAGAGACCTGAGCCTTTGACTGGCCCTGTGGTTGATGATGTTATCACTATAGCAGAGTCCATAGGCTTGTAGGTAGATCGTGGTGATGTTGAGAAACTGGTGTAGAAACACTCAGAGGAACTGTGCACAGAGGAACTTTAGCAACTTCTGGCAGAGCTACAGAGAACTGCAGCTGAGGAGCTTTCTGAAGAGAAGGGGGGAAGTACCAACAATCAGTGCACCAAAGTTGTTCTTCTGAATTGAAGGAAATCCTGAAAAATTGGACAGAGCTACAAACATTGGTAGAGAGGCCCACGCAGACAGAGAAAAGGCCAATGGTTGCATTCACTTAATTAGTGACAACATCACATCATACTATAGAACAGTGTTAGACAAAAAACAGAAACACAACCTTCGACCAGTTTGTACTCCTAAAAAGATTGAGATCCATGTTTTCCAGCACCATTTGTTAAAGAGGCTATCTTTCTCCCAGTGAGCTTGTGTAGCCCCTTTGTCGAAGATAAGATGGCTGAGTGTTTTCATAGATGCCTCTGCATATTCTAATCTATTCCACTGATTCTCAGGTCCATTTTGTTGCCAATACCATGTTGATTTTATCATAGTGGCTTTGTAGTATAATTTCAAATCAGGAATTGTGATGCCTCCTGCCTTGTCTTGATTGGCCAAGATTTCCTTTGCTATTCTAGGTCGTTTGTGGTTCCAAATAAATTTTAGGATTGATTTCTCTATATCTGGGAGGTATGTTGGTGGCAGTTTGATAGGGATTGCATTAAATCTGTACAGCAATTTTGGGAGTATGGCCATCTTCACGATGGATGACACAGACAAAGGAACTACAGAATAATGTACAGGACTACAAGATAAACCCTGAGAAGACTTCAAAGACCACATAGGAAATATAAAGTTCATGTGTTGATATATAAGTTTTGATCTACCTAGGTCTTAACCATCCAGCAGAAAAGTATAAAAGTATAAAAATGAAGTATACATCGTGAGCCCATAATATTAAGCTGAGCTGTAAATGGATATGGTCGACAATTTCTTTGAATAACTCCCTATGGTTGCAGAATGCTGGACTGTGT
>PVKA01029224.1:0-13005 GCA_004027165.1 Ctenomys sociabilis | reverse complement strand
GATGTCAATGGAGTGCCCACTTTTGACAGGTGTAGACAAAGGAAGGGTTGTAGAAAGAAAAAATCATCCTGTGTGTGTATAGACAGTACAGTTGGGATAGATAACGCTGTGCTTCTACATAATTCTATGAGAGGCAAGATCTGCACTATTAGTGGTGGGACAGGATATTATGTCGGCTTTTAGTGCTATGGTCATCCACTAGGTAAATGGTTGTTGAATCTTTGATATAATTCAGCTATATAAAAACCTGTGGATATGGTGTCATGTATGCACCTTGTATGGTGCCGGAGCGTTGTGAAAACAGTTTGCAATGTATTATTTCATCAACTCTGTATGGTTGTGGTGTTTTGAAGCTGTCTGATTGACATTTGTATTTCAATGGAATAAAAATAAATGAAAAAAAAAAAAAAAAAAGATTGAGATCCAGTGAGCCACAAGCAGGTCCCAGTGTGCTTCAGAGTCTTCCAGTGAGAGAAGAACCAGCAGAGAACTAGATTACTGATACTCCTATGGAAAGGGACTCTCTTAAGCATAACCACCTTCAATTTCATCCTTCCATCCTGTAAGCCAAAGATTTTGACATGAATAGTGAGTATAGTATGAAATTGTTGTTCCTGGTAAGCTTGGCAAATTATTTAACTTTTTGGTGAATATATTAGGAAAATTGTTGGTGTTTCTGATACATTCTTACATCACACAATCCTTTTATTGTGTGAGGCGAATGTGATAACCGCTACATTACCGAAACTCACAATCCTTTTATTGTGAAAAGGTTAGTTAAGTGGTTTTGGGAGGTTGGAGTGCATTTGGGAGGTTGGATCTCTTATGGAAAAAATAGCCTTGATTTACAGTCAACTTGAGTAATCAACCAGCCCTTGTGAACTAACTGAGCTCCTAAGTCAATGGTCCACTGAATGTCCCATCCAAGCTGTGAACCTACTGACGAGTGCTACTCTCTCCCCCAGGATGGGGCTTCCCTTAATCCAGCATCACACCCTTAACCCACATTTATACACCCTAATCCAGGTACCTTTGATACTTTTCACCTGTGAATGCATGAGGCTACAGGGAAAACATCTGGACACAGGTCATAACGCCTTCCAATTTAGGCATCCAAGCCATTAGGTAGTGCCTTCTCCATGTGATTCCAGATGTGAGTTCTGGGCCAGCCCTCACTGGTTCAATTGGGCTCTAGTGTGTCTTATGTGCAGAATAGATGCTGGCCAGTGCTGGGCCCATTCTGATTCAAGGGCATGGGGAAGGACTTCAGGTTCAACTAAACCATACCAATCTGGGGCAAGCCAAGGTTTTCCTCATGGGACACATAGCCATCATCCTGAGAAGGGGGTGTGAGTCAGACAGGAGTGCCATCATCTGTTCCTCCAGTTGCTTGTCTTTTTCTGCTCAGTACTTCTCTGTATCAGGAAGGCTGACACTAGCTTCACTTCTGCTTGGCTCTAACAGCACCAACCAGTTGGCTTCAGGCTCTCATCTCTGAGAAAGTGCTAATAATAACGATTAAATTCAATGAAAGCAGTAATTTAAAATATATAATATGATATAATCCAGTGCTGGTAAGTCTTTTTATAGGTGACTTTTAAAACATCCATCAATTAGCCTGAATGATTGATTCTGCTTTCTGTATAGTAGTCCTAAGCCAAATACATTACATATGCTTTCATGTAAAATTCTAGGGCTGTAGGCTTTTAACAAACTAAAAAGTTTTATTATACTAGTGAAAGTCGACTTTTAAAAATTCCTTGTCCCTTTATTTTTCACTACCTACCTACTGCCAAGGACTCAATGTAAGAAAGTTAGAAGCACAGACTTCACATCAGATTCAGTATTCCTGCAGTGGACATGCTTTGCCTTCCACTGTTTCTGCTATTTATGAAATGATCTCTAGAGCCTGTGGGAATAGGAAACAGAGAGTATGATTCATACCTGAGAATAAAACATACAAGATCTTTCTATCTTTATCATATTAGTTCAAAACCAAGAAAAGGAAAGGTTGATTGTTGTGTGCTCTTTGATGATTACAAATTGTCTGAGAAGTTCTCACCCCATCCTTTCTTCAAAGCAGTGAAATAGCCATGGACCAATAATAGAATTGTGAGACCATTAACTAAACTAAGGACCTGCAGAATCACTAGCGCCTGAGATCCTATCTCTGGTGTTACACTGCTTCAGTTTGCCATCCAGCTCCATCACCATGAGATTTCCTGCATATGTATGCTTCCATTTCTTTGACTGTAGAATGGGATCATCAGAGCAGTTAGCTCATAGGGCTGTGATGGCAAATGCAGTGAGTCGACGTGAAGTGCTCCAAGTGTTTCCAGGAATTGCCTCTTCTACACAGTGATGCTGCCAATCATCTCTTTCTGAGTTCCTGTTCCACCCTCTGCATGGTCATCTTGGATAGGATCCCTTTGAAGACCACACACCAAGGCCCTTGCTGGTCCCCAACACATGCCTAGGCAAAGGAAGAAGGGGTACTTGCTTCTACTACTGTTCCTTATTCTCTGCTATCACATCCACCTAATTTCCACCTTTGAGTTCTCCTGTTGCATTTATGAGCCTCAAATCTGATGGCATACACCAATGTCCCAAGTGATTGTCATATTTCCCCCCCCACACACCTAAAATGACAGAGAAGCATACTCTCTCCACATCACAGGGACAAAATAGCAAGGGTGTTATAGCTCAGCAACAGCAGGCTTGCTTCTACAGGTGAGGTTCGGTGATACCCCCTGACTTTAGGATCTAAGGGACACTTGACCCCTTTTACATTGTTCTCTTGTGACTTCATTCAAAACTGTGGGAGCAGGACTTTGACTTTAGGGTCCTATCTTAGCAGTGTATATTTCATCAGCATCCAGCACCCTCTAGATAATGCATGGAAGATAGAATCTAACGACTTGCTTCAGGGCCTCTTGGTTTAATACTCACACCCAAACAAGTCACTTGGTCTCTGTGATCTTTGGTTTTTCCCCACCATAAATTAGAGTTCACATCGTTTGCTCTATCAGAGTTCCAGTGTGATTGTATAGACAAAGCTCTTGATGTAAACTAAAAAGGACTCATATCAGTCAGTGCTTACTCAGAAACAGATTTAATGCAAGATATACAAATATATAGGCTTAAATGGGGTTGGGTTAAAACAGTGCAGAGTCAAGTGTGGATAGAGGCCAAAGGCCTGTGTGTTGGCCATCTGAAGGCTGCACTCCAAGGCCTGGAGCTCACTGCAGTGCCCCAGCAAGTCGGGACCAGGAAGCTGATGGATCTGTGTGGAGGCTGAAGGGTGCATGCTGGTAGCCAGGGGTGACATCTGAGGTGAAACAAAGACTGGAGCCCATCCAAAGAAACAGAAGCTGGCCAGCCTTCTCCATTCCCATTTATACCATTCTGGTGACATTCCTCCCCAGGGTGGGCCTGCCACATCCAGGACTATCCTGACCCAATTCAATTGGGCATTTTCTTACTCAAGTTGACTTAATCAGTGACTAGCACACTCACATGCACACTGAATTTTAGGCTGAAAATGTCTTTGGCTGGACTCTTGGAATTTGTTGTCTGGTTGTGCTGTGGTTAATAAACACCAGTTTGTGTTTTGTGTTTTGTTGGCAGATATAACTTTTCTGGAAAATAAAACATTTGCAGCTACTCTGTGTAACATAAAAACAAGAATGAGGACTCTGTTAGTCTGGTGGCTCACAAAAAAAAAGGCTCAAGTAGCATGTAGGGTTGCCAGATCAGATAAAAATGATTTTGGTTTCAATCTATTGTGCCCATTGCAGGAGATTTTATCTGACAGTGCCTTGAATCAGCAATTGTCATCTAACCTATGGATAGCAGTCATTAGACAGCTTATTTTCAGACTCTAGCACACTGCCTGACCCCATCCTAGGTGCTTACATGATTAGTACATGATTCTTGAATGAAATGGTCATTGGAGAAATATTTGGAAAACAGTTGGCCTTGTGAAAAATTACTTCTGTCAACTTTTTTGAGCCCTAGTTTCTGTATCTGTTAAAATAGTAACTGCCTCGCAGATTAAAGGGAGGGTACTATGACATGGTACATGAGCTGTTCTCTGGCATTGTCAGTCTAAAAATGTATTATAATCTATACAAGGAGGGGGGCTTCTGAGAATATTTCAATTGACCCCTACAATGAAGAGAATAAAGAGTTTTAAAAACATGTGGGAAGTGAATTCCACATACTGAAAACATTTTGTTTTCATTGTTTGTGGAGCTGTTCCATTTTCTACCTGAAGGTAGCAGCACTCAGTGTCCAGCCGGCGTGTGTTTGTGCAAGGTTGTAGTGCCTAAATCTTGCTCTCCTGATGCCTTGGGTCGTCTAATTGTGAAACGGTCCTTGAGAATTTCCCTGGAAGCTCTGAATTTTTTATTTTTTTCCTCTATTTTCTTATTAGTATGTATTCATGATACATAATAAATTCATCGTGGGGAAATGGTTTTGGATACTTTTTTCTTCTGCTCTCTCCCTCTGATTCCTTCCGTTGCCCGGGTCCTCCCATGTTCATAAAGTCCATCTTTCTGCTTTCTGTCATCTATATTTTATTTTGCTCTTCAAATTACGTATTCTTTGGGTTCTCAAACAAGAAAACCCATGTGACTTTAACCTCTTGTGGCTAATTAATTGAACCAAGCATATTGGTGAATAATTTTCTTGAAGCATCTATTAAGCATGCAGACCTACCGAGAAAACCCATGCTATGATCCTCTGTGGAAGCGAAACCTGCCTCCACCTTCCTGGGGCAGCCAGAAGGCTGCTGGTGAAGGTTCCGTCTCCCTGGCTCTGCTAGCGCACCCCATGCTGCGGAAGCAGGGAGTGGATTTCAGTCTCCATATGTGCTGCCGTAATTGTGCACACTGGCATAAATTGTTTGATGGAAATTCTCAAACTTACTTAAATTTGCTCTCAGAAGTCAAAACAGCTCATTAGCTTCCAAGAATATGTTTATAATTCCTGGGAACTAATGTCTTGTGGCATATCAAATGAAGCATATTCAACTACTATCCTTAAGGCTTTCTTCAATTTGGGGTTCACAGATGCTTACTCACTAAGCAGCAGTCTCCTTTGCTGGCTCCATTCCAAGCTTTTCTCTAAGTGCCCGAGGTCTCAGTGCTCAGTACTTACTGGTTCTTTTCCTATGTGTTAGCTGCTGCCACTCAAGCCCATGGCTGGTAGAACATCTTTAGCTGACAGTCCTCACATTTTTCCAGGTCAGTGTTATCTTTTAGCAGTAGCCTGAGCGTCTCTAACATCTCTACTCAGTTGTCTCCAATTCCTCAAACTTGACACACCTGATGTGGGTTGCTTAGTCTCCCTGTGTCAGTGTTCTGTTGGGGTGGGCGTGTTGGTCGCAAGAGACTACTCAGTGTGGAGCACGATGTCTGTATAGTCTGCTCTGCTCTTCTGTGAACCTGAAATGCTCTGAAACATGCAGTGTATTTTACAAAAGTTATTTTCAGGGCTCTGTCAGAGGCCTGCAGTTCTCCAACTCTTGTAAGAACTGTTGTGAGGCCCAGTTCTGGGCCAGGGGTGTAATGCCACTCAGTGGCATCCTCTGTGCTCTGGACTCCTGGGCTCCACCTGTGTTTCCACAGGCCTAGCAATGACAGACCACTGCTTATCTGTCACAAGTACATTGATGGCTGTATATAGTAATGATAATTCCTGAAATCAGTAAATTAGAAAATTCCGTTTTCTGTACATGAAAAAAGACTGATTTTTTTTCATATGATGCAAACAAACCACCTTTCATCTCAGTTAAAAATGCACCCCAGCATCCCAGCCTTCCCATAGGGCTGACACACTGAATTCAACATTCTCTGAAAAAAAAAAATTCCCCCATTTCCTTTCTTCTGGTCAAATTGTGAACATAGTATGCCTCATGTCTTTAGAAAAAGGGCTTCAGGTGAATACAGTGTGTCTTTAGAAAAAGGGCTGCTTCATCTTACCAACTGCACTGCACTTAGTAGGTAAACTTAACTTTCCCTTTTACTGTTCATAGTTTCCCACTGTGCTTAATTAATTAAAAGAAAAATTCCAGTAGAGGTCATTGTTTGAGTGCAGGGCACTGGTTTCCCAGAGAAACAGCTCAGCAGCCTTGGTGACTTTCAGTAGCGTCTACAGAAGGTCATCTGGATGTGGCATGGTGTCTGCAGCAGAAGCACAACAACGATGGCGAGGCATCCTGTACGAGCCATCCTTGGCAGCCCGCGTGCCTCCAGGCCCTGAATACCGCCAGTTTCCAGGATGTCTAGCTTGCTGTGGGTCTGGCGCATGCGCTTATGACCCGCCATGCTTCTCCCCAGTGGAAATTCATGACACATCACAGAAATACAGCTTTTCCTCATACTGCGGGCAATCTGGGGATGAAAATTACTTTAGGGAAGTCTGTCAGAAGAGAAACTTTTTAAAAAGTTCCTTAGAGTTCACTGCTTTGGGTATCAAATTATTTAGAGCCACAATTCTATTATTATTATTATTATTATTATTATTATTATTATTATATTCTTATTACAGAGGCCACTTTTCTAATATTTCATTTACTTAGCTGCTGTTTTTAACTACACAGAGAAAGAAAAGATATGAAGTAAAAATACTACACGAGTCCAGCATTTGAAGAAATCATTTTACACAAAAGGAATCTAATAAAAACATGTTTTTCTCTATGATAAGATTCTTGTCACTAAAATAGACATTTCAAGTAAGCTTGGGTTGAATCTAACCCTAAAAAATGAATGGGAAAATAATAATAGAAAGATGAAACTGTCAGTCCCTTTGACTCACTTGATGAATTAAAGCTGGTCTTATAGACTAATGTACCAAAGGCATTTTTAAAAGTGTATTTAGTTCAGAGTCTACAGGGTCTCACTACACAGATCAGACTCGTAGTGATCCTCCTGTTTTCAGCCTGCTAAGCACTGGGATTACAGGTGCGCGCCACCACAGCCAGTCTCAGTCACTGTCTCAACGCACCTGGGGGTGCGACCGGCACAGCAAACATCTGAGGGGCTGAGTATGTCATTCATATTTCTGCGATAATAAAAATAAAGCAAGCCAATCTGGCAGAGGTTCATGAAGCAGTGGATTTAAAGTTTTAACTAAATGATGCTTCTCTAAAAAATAAATCAACAGTTAAATTATGTAGATATAACCCTAAGAACAATTAACTGACAATGGTCTGCTTAGATCTAGTCGGAAAAATAAATGCTGTTGTTAGATAGAGCATTAACTTCTGCTATTTGATATGCAGATGAGCACGCAGAAGCAGTACACTGACAAGAAAGGCCTGATTCCTCAGTCTCGTTTCTCTAAATGAATGTACCAGACCTAATTTTGAGGCTAGAGAGCTAAACTCTGGTCTGCTAGAAGTCGAAATGATCGTTAAATGGGAAGCACTCACATCCACGCAATGGAGCTTCACGCCCATTCTGAAATAAGTCCCAGGGCCGGGAGTCTCTGTGACTTCTAGTTGGCGATGCGGAAGAAATGAACTCACTATTTTTCCAATTGTGGGCTTCACATTCAAACCATATGCTGCGCTTGCCTTTGGATGAGCCTGCGATTCTGTGCCCCAGAAACAGCACAGGCAAGGAAAGAGGAGGCGTGGGCGTGCTGCAGGGCTCGAGTGTCACCGTCTACTTCCTTTAGCCAAGAAACTACACATGGTGGATTAAAGCTCAGAATTTTCTTTAAAATTTTCAAAGAAGAAAATAAACCTCTCCATAGTTCCTTAGAAATATTGCTCAACTGGTTATCTTTCTTTACTGTTTTAAAATTTCCCCTTACATCAACTGTATATTAATCAAAATCTTGCTTCCATGGTTTTATAGTTTTGCTTAGGGAGCATACTTGTTTGAATACCATCAATCGTCTCAGCCCTTCCTAATATGTAAGTAGAACAATTCATGTTTCTATTTATTTAATCTAGTCCATCTCTGGAGTTCTACCCTCCTGTGAGTGTCATTGTAGCACTTACATGCTCCAAGAGATAGTTTTTAAAATCTGGGTGGCCATATATTCCTTGTTGAGTACACAGATTTATGAACCACCTCCCTAGGAATTTGCACGTACACAGGACTCACAGAGCGTTAGAACCTCCTGGAGGCCCCAGAGAGCCTTAGACCCCAGATAAAGAGCCCCTACCAGAGCCCATCCACCTCTCTGTGAGTTGTAAAGAGTAGCTGCTGATATTTTATACATGACAGGAGTTTTAAAAATGAAATATACAAAACTAAGCTGGTGTCGTGGTGTACCTATTAACCCCAGCACTTGTTCAAGCCTCACCTAGCTAACTACTTAGAACTTAGCAAGATCTGATCTCAAAATAAATAGAAAGAAAGAAAGAGAGAGAGAGAGAGAGAGAGAGAGAGAGAGAGAGAGAGAAAGTGGGAAGGCCTTGGATTCAGTTCTTAGCATCACAAATAAATAACTGAGCAAAAAGGAACTTAGCCTGTGTGCAAGGCACAATGGGACCCCGCCTGAGGGCAGTGGGATGGATGGACAAATAGGAAAGGAGGAGTGTGGATGGTGCAAGGCAGCCAGTGAAGGGATTAGGAAAGGAGAGAGAGGCATTCAGGATGGGCATCCAGGCCTGGAGACTGCACAGTAAGGAGTGCGGCAGGGAGAAACACCCCGCTGCAATGGAGGCTCAGTTAACCCATCCACCCATCTGCTTCCCCAGAAGGTAGGTAGATCAATGTTCTCATGAGAGTCTCCAAAAATTCCACTGAAAAGGACAAGCATTTTTTTCCTGGTCCTGGAGATTGAATTCAGGGCCTCATGCATTCAAAGCAAATGTTCATTCTTTTAAAAAAAATTACAAGATAGTACTTCACTAAGTTGCTCACACTGGTCTTGAATTTGTAATCCTCCTATCTCTGTCTCTCAGGTAACTAGGATTTCAGGCATGGGTCACCATGCTCAGCAGTAATCTCTGTGGTGTGTCTTTCATGAAGAAAATATGTACTTCACAGAATTAAATTTTATGCCTTTTAATGTAGTCCCAGAAGTCTTTAATCATCACAGTTTGACATGTAAGCCCTCTAGTACATTTGATATCAAACTAACCAGTTTAAAAGTTCCATGTCCTCTTCATAATTCTGCAAAATTATACTCCTAATCACCACACTAATTCATCTTAAGGGAATGCTATTGATTGATGCTCTAAGCAGGTAAACACTATTAAAATGTACATATGAAGGTTCAGTCCGAAAACATGGCTGAGTTCCAGAGATTGATGATGGTAATGGCTGAAGGGTTATGTTGTATACTTACTGCCAATGGTATATACACTTAAAAAAGTTTAGACTGCTAAATTGTATGTTATGTATAGTTTACCATAATAAAATCATAATAGAATAAGAGGATAACTATAAGACTTTATTTGAGCAAATGATAGTTATTTCCTTGCTTCATATTTAGAAAAATCAAGACACTCAAAATAGGGGCTGGCCAAATAGCTCAGCATATTAAAGTGCCTGTAAATAGGTGCAGGGGCCAGGGTTTCGATCCCCAGATCTGCTGTGCCAGCCCCAGCCCTGGGGCACCCTGAGACAGCAATTGAGACCTAGTGGTGGGGTTCACCTGTAATCCCAGCTCTTGGGAGGCTGTAAATAGTCCCATCTAGTAGTGAGACCCTGAGTACCCTGTAGACCCTTCCCTAAAAAACACAAAGAAAGAAGAAAATAAAAAAAGACAAAGAGAAAGAAACGCCAGAGCTAATGACCAGTTTAGTGGTGAAAGTAGTCACTAAGCCCTGGGCACCTTAATTTCTGGTATAATGTCCTTCAGCCCCACCTTCAGGGTGAGCTGAGATCACAAAAAGAAAATTAAAATCAAAGAATGAATTTTAAGACAGACAGAAATGAAGAGCAAAGTATATTTATTGAGGGAGAGAAAGAAAGCTTCTGTCAAGAGAGATAGAGATCTGAGTCTGTTGCCAAGAACTCTGGGCAAAACCATGAGGTGAGGCAGGTCTAAAGTAGGAAACAGAAACTTGAAAGGTGGGCATGAGGTGGGACAAAACTATGGTTACACAAGCATAATTGCTTAGGTAAAATTGATTAAATTAGAATCAAATGGGGAAGCAAGTTATGAGTAAAGAACAGGCTTTTCCTGCAGGGGGTTGCATTAGAGACTTCCTGGCTTTTTCAAGGCGATCGATACCTTCAAAGGTATGTGGGTGCATCTGTGTAATCATTTGTCTGAAGTTGTGGCCCACAAGAGGAATATCCATTTCTTCCACAGATGCAAAGTATCTTGACTTCCACGCTGGCTCTTCCAAGGGCCTATGCCTGTCTGACTGCCTGTAACATTTCTATCTAACTCAGCTGTCTACATTTTTTCAGGTGAAGCCTCATACCCACAAATATCTGCATAAATGAGATTATAAAAACTTCACAATATTTTATAAAGATGATGAACTGTATAATGGGTGTGCTGCATTTTAAAAACTATGTCCAGTGAGTAAGAGCATACAAGTTTAATAAGTTTATCATATGTCCTTATTTTCTTTCCTTTGACAGTATCATGTTTTTTTTTTTTTTTTTTTTTTTAGATTTACCTGTTTATTTATTTGGTACAAGGTCTTGCTACACAGCTCAGGCTCATAGTGATCCTCCTGTCTTAGCCTCCTGAGTGCTGGGATAACAGGTGTGTGCCACCATGCTGATTTCAGTGCTCAGCTTGGCATGGGGCTCACACAACATGTGACACCAGGGATCTAGCCTGGTCCTTGTGCTTGCCAGGCAGGCACTTAAACCACTGCGCTATCTCCCTGGCCCACAAAACACTCTTAAAGCAGCAGTTCATCACACAGAAAATGAGCTGCATTTATATGTAAAAGAAAGTTAAGTGTTTGGTTCCTGTCCTTAGATCTTTTGCTCCAGGAAGGGTTCCAAATACACTTCTATTTTCTGAAAATTGCACTGCTCTGCACTCTGAAACATCTCTGTAGGATGAAGGGCAGCACCCTCCTCAGTTATGGTGCTAAAACTCAAGGAAAAGACAGTTTTAGAGGTGACAGTGAACAATCATTTGAGCTTTCACAAGCAACATCTATGATATTAGCTTGTGTTTAGCTAGAAAGAGTAGCAGTGATATAGCGGAATGAAATTCCCAACCTGAAAGATAGCTGGGATGAGGTCGTGTTCTCTGAAACCCAAGAATGAATTTTATGAACAATGGAGATTAAGAGCAGAATGTATTTATTGGGAGAAAGAAATCTGTCTGAAAGAGGAAAAGAAAGGGAAACAGAAGTGGGTTGCCCAGGAATGTGCCTTGTCTGGGAATTTTTATAAAGCACACCTATGAGGTGAAGTAGCTGTAAGGTGGAGAATATGGGAACTCACTAGGTGAACATGAGGTGAGACAAAATTATGGTCAACCAATAAGATTAGAAGCACAATTGCTCAGGTAAAATTGATTGAATCAAGGACAACATGGGGAAGAGTCATATAACAAGCAGGCACGAACATAGAGTTCATGGCTTCCTCAAGGTGATTATCAATCCCACATGCTTATCTGTAGGGAGGTAAGCATTTGTTTGATCTTTCTGTCTTGAGGTCTGGCCCACAATGTGAGTATCTGTCTCTTACAGTTGCAAGGTCTCTTGCCTTCCACACTGGCTCCTTCTGAGGGCCTGGCCCTGTCTGACTGCCTATACTATTTCTATCTAACTCAGCTGCCTACAACAATCCCACCTCTGAAGTAGTAACCAGAACTGCGGTGTGGGAACAATAGGCGACGACCGCTCTGGCTTCTTCAGGCTGAAAGGGGTTGTAGTTATTGACCAGCAGTTAGAGATACTCTCCAGAGGTTCTATCTAAAGGCCCTCCATAGACACCAGGCATTTTTTTTTTTATCTTGGATAGGCAAAGAGCTTTAAATCTGGAAGACACAAAGCCAGAGAAGTGATTAAGTGTACATAGACCAAATAATATCAGCAAGATAATTATGAATACAGTCAACAAAGATTTCCACCAAGAGGAGCCAGGAATGGCCTCCTTTAAATATGATAACGACAAGGTCCACAGGACTTTAGTCTGACATATCATTCATTTTTTTGTCTAATGTCTTGAACAGCTATTGAGACATTGGCAGAAGAATCAGGAATGCAACATTCAGCTTTTACAATTGCACAAGCACTCCCTATACAGCTGTTACAACGTCTAATGCCCTCTGATTTGGGAGGATGGCCTGTTTCATTAACTTTACTTTTGCTTTAGGAGAGAGTAGCAGTGGTGACACTTGAGACCCACTGAATATAGTTAGTTAAGACCTTGACAAGTGTCGTATCATTCTCTCTCTAAACAAGATCTAATGGATCCTGCTAAAAAAAAATCTAAAAGTAACCTAGCATATTTGTTTTAGATTTTGCCAGTATGATTACCTGGGGTTTGGCATCTTCTAGGTAAGAAAATTTTTTTTGAGAAACTAAAGCATGTATTATCAACATATGAGCATTTCAGTTAATAAATAAGTTTATACACTTTTTTTTTTTTAAAGGAATAGCAATTGTAACCCACTGGCTCTTAGACCCTTTTACTAATGGAGTTTGATATTTTGTTACAAGTCCTTCTAACTTTAGTTATAATTATCTCTAAATTTTTGAGGACTTATGAAGACAAGATTAATATCTTATTTTCATTATTAATGATTTAAGTAAGGGCAGATTTCTGTAGTTATACCTTATGAGAAAACAATGACATCAGGTGGTGTTTTATTTTTTATTTGTATGTTTTTAACTCAAAACTTATTGCTTTTGCTTTTAAACTTAAGATTTAGAAATTCACAGAATATCTGCAGTAAGAGAATAGGGAAATGTTCTTGCCTTTTAATTTGAAAACACTTGCAAATACTGACCCAAATCATGACATTTTAACATCTTCCTGTGCTTATGCTAAGTAGAGATGGGAAGGTATATAACAAAGATTGGATTTTCTTTTAAAATGTAGTTTGTGTTATTTT
>PVKA01029223.1:0-28484 GCA_004027165.1 Ctenomys sociabilis | reverse complement strand
GCTCAGCTTATTATTATGGCCTTGTTTTATATACGTCATTTTTATAATTTTATGCTAGATGGTTAAGACCGAGATAAAGCAAGACGTATATGACAAAAAATATAACTTTTGTGTCTTATGAGTTCAGTCAAGTCCTCTCATGGTTTATCCTGAAACCCTGTACCTCACTCTGTAGATCCTTTGTCAGTGTCAGCCATGTGGATGAGTCATGGCCATTAGTTGACCAGTTTGCTCTCTGTGAAAGCCTGAGAGAAAGTGTTCTCTCCATGTGACTCCCCTTAGGCACACTATAGATCATTGATCACATACCTCTGTGGCTCCATAATCTCCTTGATCAGAAAATTTGGGGCACAACTGAGTTCCATGATGTTACAGTACAGGTTCTCCTATGTCCTGAGTCTTCACTGACCTTGAAAGGCTAGGGCCAAAATGTTGGCTGACCTGCAGCCCTTCCATTTCTCCAATTTTTGATCTGCAAACTTAGTTTGTTAAATATCCAGAAGAGAACCTGATTATTACCCTGCGACATATGCAGTTCAGTTTTCCCTAACTATCTGACTAAATTCTTGTTAGTTGTTGTTATACCTTTAAATTTGTATTTCTTCTTTTGATTTCTTATACTAGGGAGACTATATGATGTTTGCACATGTATGTCTGGTTTATTTCACTTATGAGTATATGTTCAAGTGGCATCCACTTCAATATAAATGCTTCAATTTTATCATTCTTATAGCTGCATAATATTCCATTGCATAAAAAAATACCACATCTGTTTCAACCATTCCTAATGTGACAGGCATCTTGGTTGTTTCCAAGATTTGGCCATCACAAACTGTGCTACTATAAACATAGGTACACATATATCATTATGATATGATGTTTTCAGTTACTCCAGGAAAATTCCAAATAGGGGAATAGCCGGCTTGAATGGGATTTCTAGTCCTAGTTTTGTGAGGAGTCTCCATACTGATCTCCACAATGGTTGCACCAGTCTACATTCCCACCAGGAGTGGAGAAGTTTTCCCTTTTCCCCTAATCTTCTCCAACATTTATTGTTGGTTGATTTCCTTATGATAGCCATTCTTTCTGGAGTGAGATGGTATCTCAGTGTTGTTTTTATTTGCACTTCACGAATGGCTAGCTATGTGGAGCATTTTTTCATATATTTATTCGCTTCTTAATTTCATCCTCTGAGAAGTGTATATTCCTGTCAGATGCCCATTTTTGGATTGGGTCTTTAAATTTGAGGGCCCTAATGTATTTCAGTTTTTTATAAATTCTAGAGAGCAGACCTTTGAGTGCTTGCTAGTTAAGATTTTTTTGAAATTTGTGGGTTGTCTTTTCACTTTGTTGATAATTTCTTTTAACATGGAAAAACTTCTCAAAAAGAATTGATCCCAGTTGTTAATTCTTTCAAGTGTTTCCCATGCGAATACGTGTTTGTTCATGAAATCTTTGCCTACCCCTATGTCTTCAAGAGTTCCTCCTACTTTCTCTTCCAGGAGATTGAGTGTTTCTGTTTTAATGTTTAGATCTTTAATCCATTTTGACGTTAGCTTAGTGCATGGTGATAGACCTGGGTCAAGTTTTAGTTTTCAGCATGTAGAAAGCCAGTTTTTCCAGTACCACATGTTAAAGATGCTGTCTCTCTTCCAGTAAGCATGTTTGGCCCCTGTGTCGAAGATCAGGTGGCCAAGTATGTTTTAGAGGGCTCTGCGTCTTCTAATCTATTCCATTGATCCTCAGGTCTGTTTCGTTGCCAATATCATATTGATTTTATCACACTTACTTTGTAGTATAATTTCAAGTCAGGAACTGTGATGCCTCCTGCCTTGTATTTGTTGGCCAGAATTGCTTTTGCTATTCTAGGTCTTTTCTGGTTCCAAATGAGTTTTAGAAATGATTTCTCTAGATCTCGGAGGTATGTTGGTGGCAGTGTGATAGGGATTGTGTTAAATCTGTACAACAATTTTGGGAGTATGGCCATTTTCACAATGTTGGTTCTTCCTATCCAGGAGCAAGTATATCTTTCCATTTTGTGAAATCCTCTACGATCTCTTTTCTTAAGGTAGTGTAATTTTCCATGAAAAGATCTTTGACTTCCTTGGTTAAGTGAATTCCAAAGTATTTCATTTTCTGCAGTTCTATTGTAAAAGGTATTGTTTCTATAGTTTCCCTCTCAGTGTGTTTGTTATCTGTGTAGAGGAATGCTATTAAGTTTTGAGTATTGACTTTGTATCCTGCTATGGTACTGAACTTGTGTATCTATTCTAGTAGATTCTTGGTGGAGTGTTTTAAGTCTTCCAAGTAAAGTATGATGTCATCTACATATAGAGATAATTTAACTTCTTGTTTACCTATTCTTATTACTTTTATTTCTCCTCCTTGTCTAATGGCTGTTGCTAATGATTCCAAGACTATATTGAATAGGAGGGGTGACAGAGGACATCCTTGTCTTGAACCAGATCTAAGATTAAAAGATTTCAGTTTTCCCCATTTAGAATTGGGTTGTCATAGGTGGCTGTTATCAAATTAAAGGCCTTCTATTCTGATTTTCTGTAGGACTTTGAACATAAATGAGTGTTGGACTTTGTCAAAAGCTTTTTCTGCATCAGTTGAGATGATCATGTGGTTTTTAGATTTCAGTCTATTAATATAGTGTATTACATTTATAGATTTTTGAATATTGAACCATCCTTGCATTCCTGGGATGAATCCTACCTGGTCATGGTATATGATCTTCTTGATGATTTGCTGTATTCTGTTTGGTAGGATTTTATTGAGGATTTTTGCATCTATATTCATGAGGAAGATTGGCCTTTAGTTCTCTTTTTTAATTGTATCTTTCTCTGGTTTTGGAATCAGTATAATACTTGTCTCCAGGAATGATTTTGGGAGGACTGCTTCCTTTTAAATTTCATTGAAGAGTTTGTGGAGTGTAGGGATATCTTCAATGAATTTCTTGTAGAATTCATCTGTGAATGCATGAGTATCTAAACTTTTCTTTGTCAGTAGGCTTTTTATTATGTTTCGTATCTCATTTGCTGTTTTTGGGTTATTGAGAGTTGTTACATCTTCTTGATTCAGTTTTGATAATTTGTACCTTTCCAGGAATCTGTCCATTTGTTCTGTGGCTTCTGTTCTGTGAGCATAAAGATTTCAAAGTAGCTACTGATAATCTTCTGAATTTCCACTGGATCTGTGGTGATTACACCCTTTTCATTCCTTATTACTTTTTGCAGGGTATTTGAATTTTTTCTTTCCTCTTTTCAATGGGGTTAGCTAGGGCCTTATTGATTTTTATTTAGTCTTTCAAAGAACCAGCTTTTTGCTTTGTTGATTCTTTGAAATATTTTCTTTATTTCGATTGACTTGATTTCTGCTCTAATTTTTATGATTTCTTCTCTTCTTTGGGCTCTGGGTTTGGTTTGCTCTTCCTTTTCTAGATGTTGGAGGTGCAGCATTAGCGTGTTTGTTTCTGTTCTGTTTTCCTAATGTTTGACTTCATAGCTATGAATTTTCCTGTGAGAACTGCTTTCTTTACATCCCATAAATTAGGATAATTTGTGCTTGAATTTTTATTGAATTGTAGATAATGTTGAATTTCTTGTTTAATTTCATCTGTAACCCATTGATTGCTGAGTAGGGTATTGCTTAATTTCCATATATTTAGCAGGTTTTTCGGTTTCTTTTGTCATTTATTTCCAGTTTCATTGCACTGTGGTTGGACAGTATGCATGGGATAATTTGTGTTTTCTTGCATATGCTTAAGCATGACCTATGGACTACTATGTGGTCTGTTTTAGAAAATAGCCGGGCATGGTGGTGCATGCCTGTAATCCCAGTACTCGGGAGGCTGAGGCAGAAGGATTGTTGTGAGTTTGAGACCAGCCTGAGTTACAAAGTGAGCTTAAGGCCAGCCTGAATTGCATAGTGAGACCCTGTCTCAAAAAAAACAAAAAAAAAAAAAAGAAAAAGAAAAAGAAAATGACCCATAAGCAGCTGAAAAAAATGTGTATTCAGCTGTCGTTGGGTACAACTTTCTGTATATGTACACCAGGTTCATTTGTTCAAAGCTCTGGTTCAGTTCTGCTATTTCTTTGATAATTTTTTGTCTCTTTGACCTATCTATTTGAGATAAGGGGGTGTTAAATTTTCCTGTTAAGATTGTGGTCTTGGATATTAGATTTTTCATGTCCATTAAGATTTGTCTTATATAGTTGGGTGCTCCTGTGTTTGGTGCATAGATATTTATGAGTGTTATATCTTCCTCTTGAACTTTTTTCCATAACCAATATATAGTGGCCTTATTTTTGTTGTTTGATCATTCTTGGTTTAAAGTTGAGACTGTCTGAGAACAGAATTGCTACTCCTGCTTTTTTCTGAGGTGCTGGGGCATGTAGTATTGTTTTCCATCCTTTGACTTTGAGCCTATGAATGTCTTTTTGAGTTACGTGTGTTTCTTATATACAGCATATTGTTGGATTTTGTTTCCTAATCCACTGTGCCAGTCTATTTCTCTTAATTGGTGAATTGAGTCCATTTACATTGACGGTTATAATTGAGATGTGTTGACTTATGATGGACATGTTATTTACCTGTTGTTGTTTATTTATTTTTGTCCTGTGTTTAATTGTTTGCCCTATTTAGTGGATTCCTTCTGTTCTCATTCTTGGAGTTCTCGTCATTGTGGTCCCTCTAGAATATCTTTCAGTAGCCTGTGTAAGGATGGCTTTGTCATGATGAAATTTTTTAGTTGTTCTTTGTCCTGGAAGTATTTTACTTCTCCATCAAACTTGAAAGAGTTTTGCAGGATATAGTAGTCTGGGCTGGAATTTGTTTTCATAGAGGACTTAAAGTACTCTGCTCTGTGTTCTCCTTGCCTGCATGGTTTGTGAAGAGAAGTCACCTGTAATTCTGGTGGTTTTTCCCTTGAATGTGATCTGTTTTTTTTTTCCTCTAGCAGCTTTCAGTGTATTATTTCTTGTGTTGGATTTCTGTGATCTTGACTATTATATGTCTTGGTGTGTTTTTAATTGGGTTGAAGTTATTTGGTTGAAGCATTCTGTATGCTTCAGTTCCCTGAGTGTGGGATTGTTTCCTCTTATTTGGGAAGTTTTCTGCTATTTGTTCTGTCCATATTCTTGTTATATCATTTGTATGGGTTCCCTCCTTCTCATTGATGCCAATTAATCTCACATTGTTCATATTGGCATCATCTTGCAGGTGATGGATTATTTTTTCCTGTGTCCTCGTTGTTTGTAAGAAATCCTTTCTCACCTTTTCGCTAGCTGCACCATTGTCTTCAAGATCTGAAACTTTGTCTTCGCTTTCACTGAAATGGTTTTGTAGACTTGTGATTGAGATTTTAACTTCTATATCTCTTTCACTCTCCTTCATGCGATCAATTTCTTTCCTGTATTGCTCATTCAAGGAATTTGTCATATTTCTAATCTCCTCTATTTATTTTTATCAATGTCTTCTTTAAGGTAACTATTAATTCTTTTACTGCAGAGTTTTTTCCAAATTGCATTTCCTCCATATATTTCCGTAATTGTTTCTCTCCTTCAGATACTATGATTTCAAGGCTTTCTTTTTTTATTTCAGAAATTATTTCTGCTCTGAGTTGATTTTTGCCTTTTTGCTGTTGTTTCTTTGCTTGTGACACTGTTAATGTTTCAGCTGGAATAGGTTTCCCTGCACTTGTTCTGGGTGGGCATTAGGTTTCCCCCATACATTTCTGGATTTGATTCATTACTTCAGATGCTATGTATTCAAAAATTTGTTTTTTTTATTTCTGGCCTTAATTCTGGTCTGAGATCCTCTATACCTTTCTGATGTTGTTTCTTTGCTTCCAACTCTTTTCATTTGTTTCAGCTGATTTAGTGTCTTTTGCACTTATCGTTGGTGCACTCGAGGCCTGAGATTGCATTTTGCTCCTTGTCTTTGTCATTTTGTATAGCACTGACCTCTGACCTTTGTTGTTGAGCTTTGGTGCATTTATAACCTTAGTGTGTAATGAGATTCGAGTGCTGATTTATTAAGTTTGAGATTATCCAGTTATGCCTTTCCTGGATCTATCTGTTGTGGTCAGCTCCTTTTTGCTGTGGCCCTTCTGGCACAACTGTGAGCCTGTGGTTCCCCTCTGTAGTACTCCTGACCCAGGGAGCACCAGGGAGCGCTGAAGCTCTCCCATACACTCACTTGGCCTTCCTGGGCTGTATCAGGAGCTGGAAGAGTCCCAAAAATTCTCACTTGCTTGGTGGGCTTGGGGGTAGAGGCTCTGGGGATTTGCATGGCGGGCCGGGCTGGGGTGGGTCTGGCTGAGAGAGTCTCAGAAATTCTTGGTCGCTTGCTCAGAGGTCTTGGGGATAGGGGCCCCGAATGGTGCTCACTGCCAGTGGTACTTGGGGAATCCAAAAGTTCTCCCATACACTCACCTGTCTAGGCTCCGATGGATCAGGGGCCAGAAGAGTCACAAAAACTCTCATTCGCTCTGTAGGTTTGGGGGCAGGCATTCCCAGGAGTTGCAGGGTGGGCCAGGCTTGGGGGGGGGTTCCTTTAATTGTGATCTGTTTCTTTTCTTTAGCGGCTTTTATTATACTATTCCTGTGCTGAATTTCTGGGATCTTGATTATTATATGTCTGGGAATGGTTTTAATTGGGTTGATGTTATTTGGAGTTCTATATGCTTTGGTTACTGAATGTCAGATTGTTGCCCCATATTTGGGAAGTTTTCTGCTATTACTTCTGCCCATATTCTTTTTATATCTTTTGTATTAACTCCATCCTTCTCACTGATGCCTGTTAGTCTCACATTGTTCATCTTTGCATTGTCTTGCAGGTATTGAATTATTTTTTCCTGCATCCTAGTTGTTTTTAAAAGATCTTTGCTTACTTTTTCACTGAGTGCAGTGGTGTCTTTAAAGTCAGAGTCTACTTTCACTTTCACTCAAACAGATTTGCCAGCTTGTGATCAAAGTTTTAATATCCTGTATATCACTTTGGATCTGTTTCATACATTCTATTTATTTCCTATATTACTTATTTATGGGTTCCATCATTTTTATATTCTGCTCTATTTTTTTATCAGTGTATTATTTAAGATCTCTTAGTACTTTGATTATAGTTATCACTACTTTTTTTATTTCAGAATTTTTTTTCTGATATGATTTTTTCCAGGTGCTTTTTGTTTGTTTGCTTGTTTTGTTTTGCAGAGCCGGGGACTGAACTGAGGTCCTTGAGCTTGTAGGGAAGCAATTATTCCACTGAGCTATCTCCCCAGCCCTGATTTTTTCTATACCTCTCTGCAGTTGTTTCTTCACTTCCAATGCTTGTGTGTGTGTGTGTGTGTGTGTGTGTGTGTGTGTGTATGTGTAACCAGAGATTGAACTCAGGCCCTTGTGCTTGCCAGGGAAGCACTTATTCTACTGAGCTATCTCCGTGGCCCCAATGCTATTATTTCAGAGATTTCAGGTGTGTGATTTCCAATTTCCTCTATGCTAGTGTCTACTGCATTTGTACTGGGTTGACTTGGGGCCTGAGACTGCTTTTTGTTCCTTCTCTTTGTCATGTTGTATACCACTGACTTTTGATCTTTGGTATAGAGCTTAGATAGAGTTATTACCTTAGCACCAGGTCCGGTTCTAGGAATTTCAGACTCCTCCAGGTAGGTGTAGCTTGGGTCTGGCTGCTGTGCTCCACTTCTTCCTGCTGCAGCCTTGCAGGTGAATCCTTTTTGTCACACTGGCAAGATGTTCTGCTCCTGAATAAGCTGGATGGGTCTTGCCTCTAGCCTCTTGGTAGAGAATTCTTCTGAAGGGTTCCATGCTGAGCCTGTATCCTGGGTTACTTCAGGAGCTGGCGGCCTGGTCTCACTCATATGCTGGGCCAGCACTCTGGGTCGATTCAGGTTCCAGCATCCCTGGGTGGTGTCCCTCACATGCCAGGCCTGGGCTTCCAGTCGTTTCAGGATCCAGCTGCCCAGGCAGTCTCATTCCCACCTGGTTTCTGTTTTTCAAAGGAGAAAATATTTATTGAGAAAAAGAAAGCTCTGTGTAAGAGAGACAGGAATCCCAAAAGGGTGGCCCCATCTTTGTTATTTTTAGGCAGAGTTCACAAAATTACTGAGTTTCCCAGGCTGGGCTTATGCTTCTGACTCTTCTGTCTTAGTCTCTCAGAGTGTAGTGTTTGACAAAATCTTGTACTGTCCTATTCCATCCTACCTAGAATATGAATCATCCTTTTCACCAGTATATTTACACCATGTGCACCATCTAATTTTTAGTTACTTAGTAGCCATTTGTGTTATTAGAACTATTACCACAGTATTGCACTGTTTGTGTTTAATCTTTTTGTTTTTTGAAACAGGGTCTTGCTGTGTTGTACAGGCTGGCTTGGAAGCCCAGGCTGGCCTCAGACTCACACTGATCTTCCAGCCTCAGCCTCTTGAGTGCTGGGATTATGCCAGCACCATGCCCAAATAAGTAACCCTTTAAACATTTTTTTAAATCATTTTTTATTTATTTGGCACTTAGTCCTGCTATGCAGCTCAGACTCATAGTGATCCTTCTGTTTTAGCCGTCCCAGTGCTGTCTTGACAGGCATGTGCCACCATGCCCAGTTTCAGTGGCCTGCCAGGTGTGCCTGATTTTTGGAGTTGACACAGCATATTGTATCGGGGTTTAAACCTGGGTCCTTAGGCTTGCCAAGCAGGTGCTTTGACCACCGAGCTATCTCCCCATACCTAAGTTATTATGAGAAAGAGCAAATGTGTTTTCTGCTCTTGTTTCCTAGCACCAGACTTGAGTCTGTACCAAGTGATTTTCATCATCTCCTTACATTTAAATAGCTTTTTTCTTTTTTGGGAAAGAACAATTCTGAGAAAAAGAGAGACTATATTCTGTATTCATGTAATCCATAGTATATTACTATAATTACTCTATTTTGTTGTGAGATATTCCTAATTTTTAATGTACCTAATTTATAAATTAAACTTTATTGTGCCTTCCTGGCAAGTGTAAGGTCATGAGTTAGATCCCCCTACCAAAAATAAATAAATAAACAAATTTAATTATAGGTATGTTTGTATGTATGTATAAGAAAAACAGTTTATATAGAGTTCGGTTTTATCCCAAGTTTCAGATATCCACTGACAGTCTTATGTATTTCCCTTATAGATAAGGATGGACTACTGTATCTGAAAAACAATCACTTATTGGTTGGAGGTCCTCTTAACAAGTATAGACACAGGTGGGGTGGCATATGCCTGTAATCCCAGCACTTGGGAGGCTAAGGTAGGAGGATCACTATGGGTATGAGCCAGCCTGGGCTGCATAGTAGATTGAAGACCAGCTTGAACTCTGTAGGTAGATCCTATCTGAAAAAGCCAAACTCGGGGGTGGGCTGGGGAGATAGCTCAGTAGAATAAGTGCTTCCCTGGCAAATTCAAGGGCCTGAGTTCAATCCCCGGTTCCACAAAAAAAAAAAAAAAAAAAAAAAAAAAAAAAAAAAAAAAAAAAAAAAAAAAGCCAAACCAAACAAAACCAAAACACTCCACCCAAACTCCCCCAAAATCCTATCAACCATAGTAATTGTGAATGATGTGTTGATATTTGAAGTATTGAGAGAGAAATTGAAATAATCTTCTGTTCAAGTGTTTATATGTAGTTAGTTGATTTTTTTTTTTTTTTAAACAGGAATCAAACTCAGCTTTTTAAATGTAAGGAGATGATGAAAATCACTTGGCACAGACTCATGTCAGGAGCTAAGAGGCAGGAGCAGAAAACATAATCTTGACCCATGGGAAGAAGAATTGGATTAAGAGAAACATTCCTATAGCTTGTTTCATTAAAGGAAATGAAAGCCTGCAACCTAAAATAACAGTAATAGTATCACACTTTGAAGATTTTGTACCTGTTTAAGTGCTTTTATTTGCAGTAACTTTTCCGATCACAGAATCAGAACAATTTTAAAGCTGAAATAATCCCTGTGTAATACTATTGGCCATTTCATAGAAGGGAGACCTAAAATCTATCAACAGGTCAATTAATTCATACATGAGAACTTGAAAGTCAGATTCTTTACTCAGTTTTTTCTTTCAGCTACACTGTACCCTCTCTGATTTCGGCAACTTAATAAAATTGCTATCACAAGGACTTTTATATACTTGGAGGTTGCTGTCATGCCTAAATCTTACCTCTCCATTTTTCCTTTTATAATGTTTATTCATTTTTAATGTTTTAAAATGAATAATATACTAATGAATGAGGTTTTAGATTTTTCACTATTTTCTGAGTCCTCCACATTTAATAGATATGTTTCTTCAACTATCTAATTTAAAGTGTTAGCTATGTAGTTTATAAAATATCTGTTAAGAATAAGCAAAATATTTGTTAGGTGAAGCCATCAACTTTATTTTGCTTTTTTGTTTCAATAAATATTTATGATGTGGTACTATAAATATTGTAAGTGTGAATGTTATTTCTGTATTAACTTACATTTTGATTACCTTATTTTAAAATTATATCAGAACATCTTTTTTAAAGTTTAAGTTTTCATTTAGGCATGCTGTAAAGAAAACCTTTTAAAGTCTAAAATTCAGGTTATGTGATGGTTCATCATCATTCTGAGTACATAATTAGACAGGCTGTTTCAGAGGGAAGTTGGCCAATAAGATAAGCAAGAGCATTTCTTATTCTTCAATTCCTGTTTTTTCTTTGAGGGATCTGAATCATTTTTCAGAATATGAAACTGAATATGTATAATGAAGTTGAGAATAAATATTTACTCAGACTCCTGAATATAGATTTTATTAAGTTGTTATAGAAACCAATGATAAGATAATGATAGAATAAGGTAAGTGTTAGTTAAGGGGAAAATGTTTATATGAACTTTTAAGAAAGGACTAGAAATCAGGATTTCTGATTCTTTTTTTAAATGTATTTAGTGCAGGGTCTCACTACAGATCAGACTTGTAGTGACCCCCCTGTTTTCAGTCTCCCAAGTGCTAGGATTACAGGCATGCACTACCATGCCCAGTCTCACTCTTCCTCTTAGCGTGCCTTGGGGGCAGGACTGGCACATCACACTGGGGATTGATTCCCCAATCCCTGTCCTTGCCTAAGCAGGTGCTTTAGTCCGCTGAGCTATCTGGCTAGGATTTCTGAATCGCAAAAATATTTTGCTTGGGTATTCTTTGATAAGTCTGCTTTGATTCATTTTCTTCACTGACAGATAAAATAAATAAATAAATAAATAAATTTATCCAGATACACAAGGAATCATGTAAAGAAAGCCTGCCATGTACCAGCAACTTGAGGGTTACCATTCCAGTTCTAAATTTCTTTGATTCTGTTCTCCTTCTGCTTTCCTAAGGACTGAAATTCTTTCTCCTGCTTTATTTGTAGTTTCTCTCTGAGATAGTATGATTCTAGATTGAGGCTGGTGGTTTTTTGTTTTATTTTGTTTTATAGCTCATCTTGCCTGTGCAAACTACAAGTGCTTCCAACTAAGTTGTGTTGAAATAATTTGTATAATTTTTTAAATCAAATTTGATGACCAAACACATTTATACAGATTCCCATTTGGAACTGTTTTTAGCTATTAAAACATTAAATAAAAGACTATTATAACACAACTATACTACAGTCAAATGACTGACATATCCAAGTGTGAAAGAAGCTCTTTCCTTCTGTAGATCTTCTTCAAAATCATCTCTCAGAGCTGGGGAGATGGCTCAGTAGAATAAGTGCTTCCATGGCAAGTGCAAGGGCCTGAGTTTAATCCCCAGTTCCGCCAAAAAAAAAAGTCCTCAGTCAACTTTTCTTGAAATCAACTTGCATATAGTAGACAGGTAACACATTTCCATGAGGCAGATTAATTCCAAAATAGCACATGCCCCATATGTAAGGAGAAAACTGCTACTTGGTTTCAGACAATTATTGCCATGCCAGAAGATTTATCCAAGATTGCTAAATATTTCTTATTTCTCAAAGATTTTTTGGTGAAATATTATTGTTAAAGATTAGCATCTAATGTTAATTGTCAAAAACACTTCAGGAGCTAACTAAACAAATCCTTCTATAATCCGACTACTAGTTTGCAAACTCTTTTCTGAGGGGAGCAGTGTGATGTGGATGCCTGGTCTCCACATTGCTCTGCTTCTGCCATTGTCATTCTCTACACTCTGAAGACATTTGAAGGCTTTGGGACTGTTACCAAGAAGAAAAGAACATAGGTACTTACCAGTTTCCACACTTTTTGAAGTGGAAAAGCATTTCTACATTACTAAAAAGAAATAAAAGCCTATTTTACTCTGGCAAGCACTTTGTGTAAATTTGTTAAAGTGACAATAGCTCAGTTTGTGTGTGTGTGTGTGTGTGTGTGTGTGTGTGTGTGGTACTGAGGATCAAACTCAGGGCCTCGTTGTGCTTGCCAGGCAGGCACTTATTCTGCTGAGCTGTTTCCCCAGCCCCTCAATTTGGTTTTAGTGATTGACCTTAACTGTCTTTTAAAATTGACTATAACAAATCCTTGAGGTTTTACAATTTATCTCTTTTTGGGGAGGTTTTGTATCCTTTTTACTTCTGGAATTATGACAGACGTGTGTAGGTTAAGGTTTAGAAGATTGTAATATTATACTTGAATTAATTTGCAACTTTTTCCTCTAAGGTCATAGTAGTTTCTTTTTATTAAACTTGATTCCCAACCTAAAAACCCCATCAACTTTATTTATTTATTTATTTTGCAGAACTGGGGTTTGAACTCAGGCCCTTGCGCTTGCCAGCGAGGCGCTTATTCCACTGAGCCATCTCCCCAGCCCCAAGTGAACTTTTGTGATCATTCCTATAGTATACATCTATCAATCAAGAGAAAAATTCCAATCAGGAGACACATACTTGTAATCACAGCTGCATGGGATACTAAAACAGGATTTCAAATTCGAGGCCAGCCTGGGCAACTTTTTTATTTTTTATTTTTGGTGGAACATGGATTGAACTCAGACTCTTGTGCTTGCCAGGGAAGCACTTATTGTACTAAACCATCTCATCTCCCCAGCCCCCAGCATGGGGAATTTAGTGAATCCTTTTTGAAAATCTATCAGTACATAAAGAAGATTGGGGGTATGCTTAGTAGAAAAACACTTGCTGAGCCTGGGTTCAATCCTCAGTATCAAAAACAATAACAAAAGTTACCCTACAGGGGTTAGGGGCTTTCTGATATCTTTTCATGAGAAAATAAAAGGAAAAGTGGTGGTGACTGGTAGTTGAGAATAATACCAGATTTTTTTTTAAAAGATAGCACATTTCAGTAATTCAAGAAAATTTCCAGTAACCAAAACACTGCTTTAGGCTGGGCATGGTGGCACACTCTTGTAATTCCTAGCACTTGGGAGGCTGGGGCAGGAGGATTGCCATGAATTTGAAGTCAGCCCGAACTACGTACTGAGATCCTGTCTCTAAATAAATAAATGAAAAACATTGCTTTAAATGTTTTATATAGAGGAACAGATGGGGAATAATTTAATGAACCTTCATATACCTTTCTCCATGTTCAAGATGCTTCAGCCTAAGTGCATGGCCCCCCTCAAGCTCTATCCCCTTAAGTAGATACTTTTTAAAGCAAGTCTCAAACTTAGGTCCATTTAACTCCAATTGCATTGCTTCTAGTAATATTTCAGTAGGGGAATGAGTTTGAGAAAAGAGAATGATAGAAAATTAAGGAGGAAAATAAAGATTATTACAACATAGAAGCTTCTGATAATAGGGTTCTTTTTTGTTGTCTTTAATTAGTATGTGTTATATATGTGTACTCTTATTAATTAGGTGGAATTGGAACCACAGTTTATTTTTATAATTGGATACAATCCTTGGGAACCAGTTCAAAAATGACCGTTAGAGTCTCTTTTATAGGAATGTATGAGCTTGGAGCACTTAGAGCCTAAGAGCTTGGAGCCTAAGAGGATGCTCCTAATCTAAGAGATTTATTGAGAAAAGTGGTATCAAAAACAGAAAGGTAGTATTAATGCTTTCGTGGCTTCACCTAGTCCTTGAAGTGTTTATTTAGTCAAATATATATATTAGAGAAAGTGAGAGAGTACTGAATATCTGAAGCTTGAATAAGGTGGCATTTTTATTCTGTTTTACATTTGCTTTCTCTTTTGAATTCACATGCAGTTCCCTTTGGCTATTTTTTAACACTAGCCTGACTATCCTCACATTTCTAGGACATTTAAATTTACTTTTTGTTGGACTTTAATCCTTTCCTGGATAAGAATGTTTATTGAATTCTTAATTTGCCTAGAGATCTGCTGAATGATTTACATGTTTTAAATTATTTAATCCTGCTAACAGTCTTTTAAGACATGTACTGTTGTCTAGGTTTCACTGATTAAAAAAAAAATTAGGCTCAGTGGATTTAAGGTTACTTAGTCAGAAAGTGGCAGAAACCCAGTTTGAATAGTTTCTGCCTTTGGAAGTAATGTCTTTTCATCACATTGCAGCACCAAATACCCTCCTCAGATCTGGTTAGTTGGTGTAGGTGGAGTAGTTTTCATTTATAAGATCTTAAGTTTAGACCTGTATTTCTAATTCTGAACTACTCATTATCATTGTCTATACCCAAAGGCCTGTTTTAGAGCTTGTTACCAAACGTACAGGCATATTATTTATCACTTTTGGTTATGAAGGAGCATCAGTAGAAACATTATTCTTATAGCATAATGTATGAATATTGTATATATGAGCCATGTTGTAGTAATGAATGCAACTGGTATATTTTTAACACTAATCCCTAAAGGTAATGTCCATCCTCATGATCATTTTCAGGCCTCTGAAATAGATCTTTACGTGATGATAAAAATTTTCTTTATTTTTGTTTGTTTTAAATCTTATTTATTTATTTATTTGGTACAGGATCTTGCTATGCAGCTTAGATTCATAGTGATCCTCCTATCTCAGCCTCCCCAGCACTGGGATTACAGGTGTGCACCACCATGCCTGGTTTCAGTGGCCAGCATGGCAAGGGGCCAGCAGGGCATGGAGTACCAGGGATTGAACCCAAGTTTTTGCACTTGCTACATAGGTGCTTAGACCTCTGAGCTTGCTTCCTGGCTCTCAAAATTTTCTTTATCCACAGATGTTTAACCTAATAGCTAGTGTGGCTATTAAGAACTACAAAAGTAGGTAGTGTGATTGTGGACTGAATTTAAAGTTTTTCTTTCATTTTTATCAATTTAGATTTAAAATTAATTAGTTTGGACTGGGGCAATGACTCAGTAAAATAAGTGCTTTTCTGGCAAGCGAAAGAATCTGAGTTCAATCCCCAGTTCCCCCCTCCAAAATAAAATAAATAAATTTTAAAAAAATTAATTAAGTTTCAGTAGGACCAATGCTCAGACCTGTGCTTCCAGAAATAGAAGGACATGGATGCAGAAGAATTCCCATATTTGAAGTAGCATAAACAAGTCTGTGACTTAGAAAGATCCTGTCTCCAAATCAAAATTAAAAAATGGACTAGGGATATAGCTCAATGCAAAAACCTGGTGTTCAAGGCCAGGAAGATGGCCCAGTGGAAAAACCTGGTGTTTAAGCCCAAGTATTGTGTGTGAGCACACGAACTCATGCACCCACCCACCTAATTTATTCATACATGACTAGTGTCTGCCATATTGGATATTGTAGTTCTATAGAATCATACTTTTATTGAATGTGATTATATGCAAAGTGTACTTGTAATAAGACAAAGTAGAATATTGAATTTGATTCTGAGAAACTTACTATGGCAAAAAGGATAATTTAAACTCAATACCTGGTGCCTTCTAAAATAATGAGTTCCAGCAAGATAGTTTAGCAGACTAAACACCTGCTCGGGCAAGTGCAGGATCCGGGGTTCAATCACCGCCGGTATTACATGCTGTGCTGGCCCTGTCCCCTGGCATGCTGAGCCGGCTACCAAGACCTTATGTGGTGGCACAGGCCTATAATCCCAGTGCTGCAGAGGCTGAAAACAGGAGGATCACTATGAATCTGAGCTGTGTAGTGAGACCCTATACCAAATGCAGAAAGAAAGAAGAAAAACTTTGTTTAGATATTCCAGAGATTCGTGGAAGTAAACTTACATTGGTTTATTTTATATAAAACATCAGCAAGTAGAGTGTTAAAAATATTCCTAATTGATAATGCTTCTGGATTGGTGGAAAAGTTGTTAGCCATTTGGTGAGTTTGCTGTTTAAGTTGGAGGTCAGAAAACTAAAAATTATCACAGGAAGAGAGACTTCTTATGACTCATGTATGAAGCTGTGGAATAGCAATTTTGAGCCACACCAGTAAAAGACATTTAAAAATTACATGCCCCTTGGCTTTTTTTCCTCTACCCCATTCATCACCTTGCCATCGTGTGAATATTTTCTGTGTCAAGTGACTTTGTGTAATGAGAAATGTTACTGACAGTAATGAGGTGCCCATGAATAGGGAAGACAGAGAAAAAGACTTGAGGGACATAGATTTAAACTTTAATGTTTGGCACATAGCAGTGAAAGAATTGTTACTTGAAATTCTGTTTTTATTCTAGAAAAATCTTGTAGCCATTTTTCAATTAGTGTAAATTAAATCAACCTGGAGGTTTTTTTTCTGAGACATTTCAGAGTTGGCATGATAGAAGATATAGCTGTCATTCTGAGTAGAAGCCTTTAAAGTTAACTACATTGTTACAAGATTTGCTTCAGAAAAAGAATTTATAGATACATTAAGCCATGGCAGGGAATTTAATCCTTTTTCATTTTCAGATCTTTGTTTTTCAGAGCTTTACTTTTTTTTTCTTCACATTTTAAAAGGCAGTAACACATCCAAAATAACTTTTTTTAAAATGTCTTAATCAAAGAGACAAATGTTATTCACTAGTGGAACAAAGGATCCTACTCTCTTTGGGCCTTTCTTTGACAGAATAATAATAGGACATTAATAATAAGAGGAAATTATAATAATGTATTCATTCTACTTTACGCAGGATATGCTTCTTTCTTTTTCCTTTGATTTGAGCCTCAAGCTTTACTGGACAAATTGGGTACTATCTGAATAACCAGAAAATGTATTAAAACTGGATGAAGAGAATTTTAATATATTGTCATTACTATGGCCTTAAATAGCTCATGTCTCTTAAGAGTAGTCAACTGAGAGAAGAATGAGGCAAGAGTTAACAAAGTAGAATGATTGTGTTTTTTTCATAGTGACTAATTGCACTGTTATAGTATTAGGGCTTCTAAACTGTAAAATCTGGAATCTTTCTTACTTCTAAGAGATTGTCAAGACTGATTCATATTCTGTCTGTCTCTCCCCCTCTCTTTCCCTCCCTCCCTCTCTCCAGTTACTCAAATGAAGAGTGTAAAAGAAGTATGGTCATGGGAAAGGAGGGCTCAAAAAAAGACATTAAAATTTGCCATCCACAACATCTGTTAGCTTATCAGTTTGGAGAGCTGGATTCTAGGTCTCTGTTGTATATTAATTAGGTGTTTGACCTTGAGCAAGTAATTTAACCTGTCTTGAGTAGTGTCTTAATTTTCTCTTTCTGTTCCTTTTAAAATCTGAAAAATACTTGATTACATTCAAAACAATATATCTACAGTATTATTTATAATTTAGCTTGTGTTAATCAGGCTTCTAGTACTATAATAAAATACCTGAGATGACTAACTTACAAGGAGAATAGGTTTAGTTTGGCTCATAGTTCTGGAAGTTTCATTCCATGATCCTCTTACCTTGGGCCTGTGTGGCAAAGGAGCACATATTGTTTGCTATGTGTAACAGAACAAAACTGCTTTTCTTTTGACCAGCCAACAAAAAGAGACCAGTGATCTGTAAGGCTTCATCTAGGCCTTACCTATCAAAGATCCCTCCACCTCCTAGTGTCACTCTCAGAAAGTTTTTTAACTCTTGGCTTCTGTGGAACATTTGGTCTTATTTATTTATTTAGTACAGGACCTCACTATGCAGCTCAGACTTGTACTGATCCTCCTGTCTCAACTTCCCAGCATTAGAATTACAGGTGTTTGCACACACACACACACACACACACACACACACACACACACACAAATGGGTGTACTACTAATTTTTTTGCATTCTTATATCTGATAATCTGAACTACTTGGAATATAACAATATGCAATAAAACAACCATTGTTAATTTCCTCTCATCTTCTTATGAAATCCCATATTGTTTTTATTGGGTTTAAAAGCCCTCTTTAAAATAATAATAATAATAATAATAATAAAAGACATGTTGATCACTGTAGCACATTTGAGAATTTGGATATACATGGTCAGTTGATTTTTTTTTTTTTCATGTATTTATTACAGGGTCTCATTACACAGATCAAGCTTGTAGTAATCCTTCCTGTTTTTACCCTCCCAAAGTGCTGGGATTACAGGTGTGCGCCACCACATCCAGTCTCAATTGCTGTCTCAGCGCATCCCAGGGGCGGGGCCGGGGCCAGCATGGCAGGCGGTTAGTTGATTTTGGCATTCTTTGGGAGAGATAGTCATTTTTTTTCAAATATATGAGCAATGCCAATATACACGCAAAGGAATGATGTTGAATCCCTTCCTTATGCTAGTCACAAAAATTAACTTCAAGTTTAATTTAAAAATATTTGAACACGAAAATCAAGACCTAAAAGAATCCATGGATTAACTCTTTATGATTTGGCAGTAGCCATTAGCTTACATTTGACATTTTAAAGCATAAAACCAAATTAAAGTACATAACCTGTCCTGTTGTTTATAGAAAATTTTTGTACTTTAGTAGACAACATTGAGAAAATGGAAGAATAACCTACAAAAGAAGAGCAAATATATCTGATAACTCATATAAGAATATATTAAAAACTTATAACGTCAAGATAGCAGCGTGTAATACTAAAACCATGCTTGAAATACCTGTCATTTTGGTCTACTAAATGTGTACTCTTTCTAATGTTATACTAATTATTGCTATCCTCTCTTTGAAGTAAATTGTTTTAAAAAAAGATTATAAAAGAAAATGAGAGACATGAACAGAAAACTTATAATAAAAAAAGACAACTCAAAAAATAAAAAAGACAACTCAGTTTGTAAAATGAATAGTTGATTTGAATAGATACTTCTTAAATACAGTGTACACAGTGCCAATAAACTTGTATAAAAAAAGCTTACTGGGCCATCCTGGTGGCTCAGCGGATTAAAGTGCCTGCTTAGGTAGAGTGCAGTGCCCAGGGTTGGGTCCCTGATGTGCTGTGCTGGCCTCACTTGCGGGACGCCTTGGGATGGCGATTGAGACTGGGCATGGTAGTACACACCTGTAATCTCAGCCCTTGGGAGGCTGAAAACAGGAGGATCACTACGAGTCTGATCTATGTGCTAAGACCCTGGAGACCCTGTACTAAATCCATTAAAAAAAAAAAAAAAGCTTACCGTGTTTAGTCTCACGGGCAAAGTAATAAGTATTGAGAAGTATGTAGACTAACTGAACACTTCATACATTGCTGGTTAGGATATGTGATGATGCACCTCCTGACAGTTTTTGAAAAGAATTATCAAACGTAGAATTACTTGCGACCACACATCTTACTTCTAGGTTTATTAGAGGATTAAAAATATGTGCATAAAATCTTGAAACTTTTTTAGCAATACCCCAAAATGGAAGCAAGGTCAACTGATGAATGGATAAATATATTTTCTTCAAAATACAAATATATATATATATATACATATGTATATATATATATATATACAAAATAGAGTGAAATACAAGTCAAATATCCTTATTTGAAGTGCTTGAGACTAGAAATGTTTCAGATTTCAGAGCATTTTTAATTTTGTAATATTTGTGTACATTTTACAGGTAGTAAAACAAACCTATGGTGATCAAAAGAAATAAATTGGTCATTTAATATTTATTTATTTATTTTTGCAGTACCAAGGATCAAACTTGGGACCTTGTGCTTGCAAGCCAGGTGCTTATGCCATTTAGCTATGTCCACAGCCCAGAAATTGATCTTTTTAGATGAAAAGGCTTAACAAAGTTTTGAAAGTTTGCTAGTAGCTGAATAAAGGAGAACAAGTTCCACTGAAGAATGAAAAATAAGAGAGGTCTTAGTGAGGTCAGAGTTGAGTTTTCTATATCCGCAGAAGATATCAAAATGCCCTATTTCCTTGAATTAGAATTCATCCCTTCATTCTTACTATAAATGTACCTACCACCAATGAATGTACTTTTTAGAAGGAAAATAGCCTCTTAAAGGAGAAAGACTGACCCTAAGAAGAAACAGATTATTCAGTTAACAGAAGATAATTTTGAAAAATCAAATGATATAACAAAGACAAACAGAATGTTGAAGAAAACATAGCATTTATAAAATGAGAAATGGCTGTGAAAAAGGAAGAGAGAATAAGAAAATTCTTGTAAGTTGAAAACACATTTTCTGAAAATTTCAAAATTAATAAAAAGATGAAACATAAATTCAAATAATGCCAAATAGTAAAATTGCAGAGGGGAGAAATACAGCATTCCAAAAAGTTAAATACATAGTTCAGAAGTACTTTCTTGCTTCGTGCTGTTTTTCTGTTTTGATCCAGCTAGGACAACTGCGCTTAAGTCCAGCTTGTCATCAGTTCCCATTCTTCTCTACCTGTGCAGTTAATCATGGCTAGGGAAAAGCCTGCTAATTGGGCTCATTTTTTAATGTTTTTTTTTTCTGCAGAACCGGGGATTTTTTATTTTTTTTTTATTTATTTTTTTATTTTATTGAAGTACAAATATGAATCAGACGGTTTTAAGACACCTTAACAAGACAGATTCGATAAAGTAATACATTGCAAACTGTTTTCATACTGTTTTGGTATCGTACAAGGTGCATACAGGATATTATACTTACAGACATTATTATAGCAGATGTCTCTTATCAGTAAATTAAGAGTGTAGCTGTTTACTTATCTTATTTTTTATATAAACACAATTTATGCGTAGAACTTTTTTTTTTTGTGGAACCGGGGATTGAACTCAGGCCCTTGAAGCCTTCCAGGGAAGCGCTTACTCCACTGAGCCATCTCCCTGGCCCTATCAGAACTGGGGACTGAACTCAGGCCCTTAGCGCTTGCCAGAGAAGCACTTATTCCACTGAGCCATCTCCCCTGGGATCATTTTTAAAGTTACGCTATCCTAGTATACTGCCCCACACATTCTTTCTCATTACAGATATTTTTAGTAACTTACTTTCACTTTCTCTCATCATCATATTTTTAACATTTCTTCCTACACCTTAACATCAGCTGATAACTTACTTCCTATGTTTCCAAAGAAATGATCAGAGAATGATTGCTAGAAGGTATCTATGTCTGCTTATTTCTCTGTTTACTCTTGTTCTCTGTCTTCTCTCGTTTCCTTGAATGAAATTCAAAAGGCATATTTTGCACCAAAACAAAAGCAAGATTTGTAGTTTTCTGGTTTGAAATTGGGTACAAACTTTTGTTAGGACAGAAATTCTAAAACAATTCCAGTGATGACTGCTAAAATTCATCTAATGTAATATTTATGAATAGATTTTTTTATATGAAAATAATACTGTGACAAGCTAATAAGATGAGGAAAGCAGAGCAATTTTTTAAAAAGACCAGAATAAAACTTATCTTAAAGGGTAGAAGTGTTTTCAGAAGAACAGGATTAATTACACGAAATGCTTCTGGTAGGTTTTATGTTTTTTCCAGTACTGGATTGAACCCAGGGCCTTTACCTAAGCTACATTCCCAGAACTTTTAAAATTTATTTTGTGACAGTCTCTTTCTAAATTGTCCAGGTTGGACTCAAGTTTGGGATCCTTATGCTTCAGCCTCCCAGAGCTTTGGGATTATAGCTGTATACCATTATGCCCAGATGCATGGGAGTTCTAATAGAATAAGAAATGAATAATGATCACTGAATTTATTTGCATTATAGATTATAAGCAGTCTTTTTTTTTTTTTAAACAGTACCAGGGATTGAACTTGGATCCTCGCACTTGCCAGGCAGGCACTTATGCTATTTCCCTGGGTCTTCATGAGCAGTCTTTTTAATATTTTTATTAATTTTAATGAGAAAGATTCATGAGCAGTCTTAATGAAAGCTGCTTTGGTATTATAGTTTAAGTGAAACTCAACAAGAATAGAAGGCAAAAAATTAGAGATAGCAAATACAGATAATATATAGTTGTACAGGACAGAAGCAGAAAAATAAAACTGGTTGAAAGAGAAACAGTGGTGAAGACTAGATTTCCTTAAATCAAGAGCGATCAGTACAGAGTGGGAGTTTGAGATGGGGGAATATCTATAGAATTGTCAAAACTGTTCTTAAGCAGATAGAAGGTAGAATAAGCCAGTGGATATTACAGGTGAGGCAGGCACAGAAGTCATTTCCAAAGGAAGAGTCTTCCTGAAGAATAGAAACACATACATTTTATTAAGGGAGCTTTTACATAATTCATATGGGAAGACACTGAATGGGAAGGCATGTTCCTGAGCATGCTTAGTTAGTTTAAGGGTTTACATTTTTGAGTATCCTTGGTTTAAAGTTTTAGTTCAAGACAGAAAAAAATTCCAGTCATATTTCTGAGCATGCTCATGTCAGTTTCATAAAGCATATATTCAAAATGTTTTTGAGATGACCCTAATCCTAGTGCTCTTGTGGACTGAGGCAAGAACAGGACTTTTATGCAAAGAACGTACTCTACCACTTAGCTATACTGGCCTCTTCTTGTTTTAAAGATCTTAGAATTCTCTTTTATTTAAACTAAAATTCCAAAATCCTATTACCACAAGAATATCCTAAATTATCTGGACAATTACTTTAAAGTCAGAAAGAGATCTTCATCTGTCTGATGATCTCTTTTACATTTAGAATTTCATGAGAAATTTCTTCCCTCACACCTACATGAATACTTCTTATTGTGGAATGCTGAATAGATAAAATAAATTTAACTGTAGTTTCAATAGATAAGAGTGGACTAATTGAGACTTTACCTGGCACAAAGGGATGTGGGTATACAGAACATCATGGTAATGAGGTAATGATTTTTTTTAGCTTCTAAACTTTATTGTCTGTAATTATGATAATGTAAAATGAGTTTTTTCTTCTTTTTATTACATGGACTTCAGTAACATAGACTTCAATAACACTTATAGCTAACTTGGTCATTGTGTTGTGGAGGTGGCTATAGCACTTCCAGCTCACCCCTTATAAATTTGTCTTTATTACAGGCTTACTGTTCCTTTTCCAAAAATCCCTTGTCCCTTTCTCCCTTCCTAGCACTTCTTAGGTACAGAAGTGTCTATGTGATTAGCTGAAACCCTTTTCTAGTCTTCCTTTCAATGAGAGGTGGTTATTTGACAGGACTTCTGTATGGATAGTACTTAAAAGTTAGAGAATGCATGCTAACCTTAGAAATTTAGGTGAAATAGTAGTGAAATGATAGCTGGGCCTGGTGGTGCAGGCCTGTAATCCCAGCACTTGGGAGGCTGAGGCAGTAGGATTGTTGTGAGTTTGAGACCAGCCTGAGCTACAAAGTGAGCTTAAGGCCAGCCTGAACTGCATAGTGAGACTCTGCCTCAAAAAGACAAAAAAAAAAAAAAAAAAAAAAAAGAAAGAGCAGTGAAATGATAAAATATTGAGCATCAAGGAAGAGTAGAGAGAAGGAGGTGCCAAGGAAAGAGCTAGGAATGAGAGCTAGGAGAAAATCATCAGAAGCAGCTGAGAATTCTGTGTGAGCTTTTCTAGGAGGAAGTGATTCTTTTATCCAAGACATTACGAAGAGGCTGAGCTAGCTAAGAGGTTTCCTCGTTAGACACAGTATGTTGGTCATTTGTCAAACTGGATTTGAGGGGGGAATTCTTTTCTCAGTTCCAACCAAAGTTAATTTTTCTTTTTTTAGTTTTCATGGTGTTATGGTACTATCTTATATACTTTTGTGTATGTACATTTTAGATCTTATGTAAGCAATGTAAAATTATTTATGAAACATGTAAAATAAAATTTGCACTGATAAAGGATATTTCTAGAAACCTAAGTAAGAAATTAATAACTTTTTGCTTCATTCACAGTCAGTATCTAGGACATTTTTAAGGAATAGAGACTGGAAAGAGTTTTCTACTTAGTACCTCCTGAGTCATGTATGTGTGACTGTGCCACTAATTTAAAATGTTAGTGAAATTATAACTAAAAGGTCATTCCCAGGCATTTCTTTGCTCTCCTTACCTAGTAATCCCTGAGACAGTGACCTGTACTCATTGTTTCCCCTTATTGTCCTCCACTCATCTCAGTGGGTTCTCCTACAGCTTCATCAGAGTAACTTATTGGGGGAAAGAAAGCTCTGTCTGAGAGAGGGACTCTCTTTTTAAAGAAATTCTTTAAGTGGTCATTTCTCATGCTCATTTTATTAAGACTTTCCAGCAACATTTGCTGTCATTTGTATTCTTTTGTGGAACATTGTTTTTTTTTTTTTTTTTTTTCACTTCTGTGGCAGTCTGGTATCTTTCTGTGTAACTAGACCCTTATGTCTTTGCTGAATTCTTTTTTTTTGTTGTACCTTTCAGATTTTATTTACTCTTTCAGGTTTTTACACTAGTGGCAATCCAATGTTTGCACCTGCAGGTATGATTTATTTCACTTATGAATATGGTTTCTTGTTGCATCCACTTACCTATAGAGATCTCAAGTTTATCTTCTTTATAGTTGAGTAATACTCCATTGTGTAAAAGTATTACAACTTTTTTATCTGTTCCTCAGTTGATAGGCATTTGGGTTGCTTCCAATTTAGCTATGACAAATTATGCTGTTATAAACATGGGTACACATATATCACCCTGCTATGATGTTTTCAGTTATTCTGGAAAAATACCCAGGAGGGGAATAGCTGCATTGAATGGGACCTCCAGTCCTAACTTTTTTTTTTTTTTAAATTTTTTTTTTTTTTTTTGGCGGAACCAGGGATTGAACTCGGGCCCTTGCGCTTGCTAGGGAAGCGCTTATTCCACTGAGCTGGCTCCCCAGCCTCTTTTTTGGTCTTTTTTGAGACAGGATCTCACTGTGAAGTTCAGGCTGGCCTTAAGCTTACTTTGTAACCCAGGTTGGTCTTGAACTCACAATGATCCTACTGCATCTGCCTCCTGAATACTGGGATTATAGGCATGTACCACTACACCTGGCTCAGTCCTAGCTTTTTGAAGAATCTCCACACTAATTTCCATAGTGGTTGCACCACTCTACACTCCCACCAACAATGGAGAAGAGATCCTTTTTTCCCACTGCCTCTCTAACATTGGTTATTGGTTGACTTCTTGATAATAGCCTTCTTTCTGGGGAGAGATAGAATCTTGTTGTTTTAATATGCATTTGCCAAATTTTTTGTGACCTCTAGTTATTGGAATGCTCAAGGATTTGGTCTGTGTCTCTTCTTGATACTTCTGTCCTATTACCAGTTTAATCATTTTATCTGTATAGCACTTGATATTAAGTATATGTGCCATGTTACACAACATTCCACTCATTGAGCCACACATCTTTTCCACTTCTTGGGAAACATGCTCATTTTGAAAGCAAAGGAAGTAGAAGTATTCAAGAAAGAGAACAAAGATCATATTTTAAGAAGCCCAAGTGATAATCTTCCCCTTTAACTTACCTTATCTAGTCTTTTGACTACATATTATGTCTTTGGTATTTTGTTTTAGAATCATTTTAGCACTCCTCATATTATTGTTTCTCTGTTTCTGGAGTTCTTATTAAGCTCTGCATAATTACTAAATTTTCTTCACTGCTTTCCAGATTTACTTTTCATCCTCTGTGAATCAGTGCTATGCGTATTTATTGTTTGGTTATTTTGTCAGGTGATTTTCTTTAGAAGCATAATATTTGAGAGATTAGCTATCCTCATCATTTTTGCCAGTATTCTCAAATAAGGCTTATCTTGGCTAGATATAGCATTCATGATTTTCCTGGCATTCCTTTCAAGCACTCTAGATCACTTTCCGTTGTTTTCTTACATCCCATGTTGATAAGTTCAGTCCCAGTCTTATATTCCCTTTTGTGGATAATTGATCTTTCTCAACACTTAACATGATTTTTTTCCTTATTAACACTGATAAATCTTAAAAGAGTATAGGTAGATATTTGTCTTTTCTTTTTGTTTTTATGTATTTGGTATAGAGTCTACAGGGTCTCACTATGTAGATTGGATAAGTAGTGATTCTCCTGTCTTCAGTTTCCCAAGCGCTAGGATTACAGGTGCACACCACCACACCCAGTCTCAATTGCTGTCTCAGTGGGCGTGGGAAGGCAGGAGAGGGGCCAGCCTGGCACTCTAGGGATGAAACCCTGGCTGCTGTGCTCTGTCTAAGCAGGTGCTTTAGTCCACTGAGCTATCTGGCCAGCCCTAGTATTTGTCTTTTCAATCCAACTGAAAACGGTGGTTTTCCTTTTCAGTCATGTATGTGTGGTGTCTCTTGAGTCCAGGTTATTTTTCACTTATTATTTACTTAATTCATGTTTGTCTTTTATCTGGTACTTTTAAGCACTATTTTTTTTTTTTCATATATTTTGTGTTCTAATGTAACTTTCAAGAACTTTTTTGTTTTTCATATTTTTCTTTACCATTTCTGTTTAGCTTTTTGTGTTTTGAGATAATACTTGTACTGCATCTTCTAGTCAACTGTTCATCTGTCAAAAATAATGATCTTTTTAAAAATTAAACTTATTTTTGTTTTTAAATCATGGTTTTCTAGGTGAAGAGAAAAAGAAAGTGATAAAAACATATGATATGTCAAGCATATATCAACTCTGTGATGAATGTATTAATTATGTGTGGCCAACATGTACTAATAAAAATTCTTTAAAATGAAAGAAGTCATGGTTTGAGCTCTAGGACATTTATATGTATGTGTGCAATAAAATTTACTTAAGTGTGCTTATTTTTGTACAAGTGTTTTTTTTTCTACCACTTTCTCTTTTACTAGCTATATAGTTCTAGTTCTCTTATTGTCCTCTTCAAATAACATATTCAGTTATTTTCTTTAATGCTTCATTGGAAATCAGGCCAGGTAGTGAACATATGCTAGCCTTAACAGCAGGAATCCCAGAGATTAGCATATGCCTTCTATGTACAGTTTAAGGATAATTGGCTCTATTAGCAATAACTTAAAGAAGCTTAATGCTGTCTGACTTCAACTCTTTTAAGTGTCCAAAGTAGGGCCATTCTGCTGTCTCATGTTAGGAAAATCCAGCTTATCCAGAGGGATCAGTGTTGTATGAGGGTTGTGACACTGCTTTTCAGTGAACCACAGGGCAGTTTACCATAGCTACATACCAGTTTCCCTGAAGATGGCCCGAAAACACCCTATCAGAACATATCTTTTTTTTTTTTTTTTTTTTTCTTGTAGTACAGAGGATCTAATTTGGGACCTTATACTTGCAGGACAGGCACTTATAGGGATCATTAATTATCCTTATCGGGCATCATTAATTATCTTTATCAGTTGGTGTTAAGCATTAACATGGAATGGGGCATAGATAAGCCACCATCAAGTTTCATGTTTTAGAATAGCCTGAATCCTCACTCTTTCCAAAACCATTTACATTTGTATGACTAATTATTCGTCTCTAATCCTTAACCACTCTGTTGACTCATATACCCAGTGGCCTACTTAGCAGTTTGAGTCTGGTATCTTAAAGGAATCACAGAGGCTGATGCATAGCCAAGTACAAATTCTGATCATCATCCCCCAAGGTGTTCCTCTCCAAGCCTTTCCTGTCTCATTACGTACCACCACCATATTTCACATTTAGTTGCTTAACATCAGTATCTTGAATTATTCTTGACTTGTGTCTCTTGTCTCTTTTATATCTACTTTTTTAGTAAATAAAATCCACATCCTAGTTGAGCAGTTAAACTTACTGGCTCTGAGCTGAGGAGATGGTTAAATGGTTTAAGTGCCTGCCTGGATGGATGGATAGATAGATAGATAGATAGATAGATAGATAGATAGATAGATAGATAGATAGATAGATAGATAGATGATAGATAGACTGATTTTAGAAAAAAAATAGATTTACTGACTTTACCTTCAAAAAGTATCTGAAAATGTTCACTTCTCACCACTTCTACCTTTGCTAATCATCCATACTTTGTTTCTGTTCTGGTTTTTTATACTGAGTTTCTAACTTTTTTCTTTGCTTCTGTATTTTCTGCAGGGAGAGGAAAAAATCATTTCAAAGGATTTTTCTAGGATAACCCTACCTCAATGCTATTGTTTATGACTTTCTAATATGAGCCCTATCCACCTACCAGCCTTATTTTCTACTTTTGCTCACTGTCCTTGAGTCACATTATTTGTTTATGTAATTATTTGGAACATATTTGCTTTTTAATGTAATAATCCTCTGTGTTAGTACTTTATTTTCTTTAATGATGGACGACATAGTGATCCTAA